>JARQZK010003842.1:15000-22500 GCA_030704885.1 Cynegetis impunctata
AGATATGAGAGAGTGACACTACGAATGAACGGGTCGATAATTTCACCATTAAAAATACCTGCCCTTACAATAAATCCAAATCTGCCTTGACTCCAAAATAAAATGAGGATTTTGTTGTGCCAAAGCAGGTTGAAAATGCCGGCACTCTATACGTAAGATTTCACGGTATACACAATTTAACGAAAAAATGCTTGGTTATATATATATATATATATATATATATATATATATATATATATATATATATATATATATAATGTATATATATATATATATATATATATATATATATATATATATATTCAAGGTGTAGTTTTCTTAGGTTTAGAGCACAGTAAACTTCAGGTATTCAGATTTTATTAATCAATCTACATATGTTTCGGCGTGTTGTGCCTTTTTCAAGATATACACTTGTGTATAGCGTTGTTCAAATGAATTGATGAAATGTAGACTGCTGATAAACAATGTAAATGTCCCAACCATTGTTAAATCTTGAAAAAGGCACAACACGCCGAAACATATGTAGATTGATTAATAAAATCTGAATACCTGAAGTTTACTGTGCTCTAAACCTAAGAAAACTACACCTTGAATATATAAAATATAGCACAAGAAATTCTACCCATTATACATATATATATATATATATATATATATATATATATATATATATATATATATATATATATATATATATATAGATATATATGCATTAACAGTATAAGGGTTGTTTGTAAATTGGGACAATAGGAAGGATCATTTGACCAAAATAAGTTTCGGTATAAATATATACCATACTTAGGGTAATAAAATTGAATTTCCCTATAATCAGTGAACATCTAAGAACTATTCACAAAATTCATAGCTACACGATCAATTATTTATGAGCACACAATACACATAGATAATTTTCCAGGAAACAGTGGCAAAATTCCATGCGGCGTTCAAATTCTCCTGGTCTGACTTCATTAAATCTTCTGGTTCTGTATGGCTTTAATTTATGCTTTTTCAAAATCCGCCTCTTGTTAGTTCTTGGAGGGTTGTTGATATCTTCAAATTTCGCGTTGACGTTTTGGGATTATTTGCAGCAGCTCCTAAAACGACTATTTCTTCCAACTCCCTATCCCTATTTGATGCATATAATTTTTTCTTTTTCGTTACAAATTGACCAGCATCAATTAGGATGTGTCGCAATCTTGCGAAAATGTGTCTAAAAGATTCTTTCTCTGTGGATACCTCTCGTGATACAAATTGCTTGCTGCATCTGCATTTTCCCCTGTTTGTATAAAACAGACTATTATATGCCATTTTTCATAATTCTCATACTTCATTGCAACTGTGTTTGCAAAATTAACGACATCCACGAATTGAGGAGCATACTTGACAGCTACCAGTAAACATTTACTTTCTGTTTTATCGCCGCGTTGTCCAAAGCTCACTTGTTCAAAGTATGCGTTACAAAGTCTACATGAAGAAAACTAAAAGCTCTGCATTTCAAAGGTGACTCTAGCAAAACATCAAGTGTGCTACATTTTTGATATAGTAATTTCAAGTTTAATTGAAGTATACAGGAATACACAGATTGTCTCATTCATAGAAAAGATTTTTCCGTTAATAATTGTCGATAAATGATTTCAAAAAATAATATAATTAATCCATTAAATTCTACGCAAGAAAAGCTTCGAAAATGTTACCATAGAAACAAAGAATTTCTGACAAGAAAAAAGTTGCATTTATTGTTTGAATACAAGCTGCGTGCGAACACCGTTGAAAAACTGTGAAATCACCTTTTTTTCATGCGTATAAACCATTCAATATTAATACTAATATAGATGTGGAGATAACGACCAATGTAGTATATATATATGAACAGTTTCAAAGGTTGTTGGTCGGGATGATTATTAAAAAAAACCAATTCAATGATTTGCCGACGTTTCGTTTATTTTTATAAACTTCCTCAGGGCTCTGAAATAAACATAAAAATGGCAATACTATATAAAATATAGTAATTTAAAAACACAATTGGAAAATTCATATTACTACGGACAGTGTACATTGACTTATGACTTTACAGACATTCATGGATAGTGAGAGAAAAAAAAACACTATAAATGATCAAAATATTTATGGTGTTTTTTTTTCGCTCACTATCCATGAATGTCTGTAAAGTCATAAGTCAATGTATACTGTCCGTAGTTATATGAATTTTCCAATTGTGTTTTTAAATTACTATATTTTATATAGTATTGCCATTTTTATGTTTATTTCAGAGCCCTGAGGAAGTTTATAAAAGTAAACCAAACGTCGGCAAATCATTGAATTGGTTTTTTCAATAATCATCCCGACCAACAACCTTTGAAACTGTTCATCTATATTAATACTAATATATATGCGTGGGTAAAGCATAGCCGTATGAGTTTAAAAAAAAAATAAGCGATCATTTCCTAGAAACTTTTTACATCTATGGATCCCTTGCGAAGCCATAGTATGGTAAAACTACTTCGAGTACAGAAGCAAACTCCTATAGTTTGAAAAGCTCTTTTGAATTGTCACTAATTGTTTACCCTTATTCATTACCGAAGCTCCCACCCTTCCTTCAAAAGTAACACCCCACTTTAACGTGAACCGCTCTGCTCGGAGGGGCTTACGTTCATTCTATTCCGGACATGCTCTCTAATTAATAAATTGAATCTATTTGTAAAAGTCACTCTTGAAGCTCGAAATATACGGCTAAATTTATGAGGAAGAGTCACTTTCAAAATTTGAATTGGTAATTTGGCCAGATAGTTGATGCCGAGTGCTTGCGTTCATCTACCATTGGATAATTTAGTTAGACTTTGTGATCCAGAATTTATTTCGAAAAGACTACATATAGAATCAAATTGTACTTGAGTGTTTTAAGTATATTCCTCATAATTTAATCATCTTATTCAATGACAAAGTAGTGAGATAATGTCCAGCCAATTCTAGGTAACTTTATACAGTTTGTGTTACTTGAATAAACCGAATATATTTTGCGAAGAAACTTGTATTTCAAACGAAATATTAGGTGAAACCACATATATATATATATATATATATATATATATATATATATATATATATATATATATATATATATAATATAAATATATATATATATATATATATATATATATAAATATATATATATATATATATATATATATATATATATATATATATATATATATATATATATATATATATATATATATTTATATATATATATATATATATATATATATATATATATATATATATATATATATATATATATATATATATATATATATATATATATATATATATATATATATATATATATATATATATATATATATATATATATATAGAATAAAGTATAAACTTTAAAATAAAAACACTTGGCTTATGTTTCACAATATAAAAAATCTTTAGATACTGTACTTAGCAGTAATGAAAAGTCGACATGTTTCGAGCTATGAACTCATTATCAAGACTGACAACAGGAGAGTATTGCATCCTAATTTATAAAACAGACAAAAGCAAAGGTGATACCTGAAAATCAATTTGTTCGTTTACAAGGGGTAATTGACTATTATGGGCGGAACTTATTTCGATAATTTCGAGAAGGTCAAGACGTTTACCCTTTTTACCTGAATGTAAAAATTTGGTTTTGTTGAAATCCAGGAAGTGATTGAATTTTATACAATGCTCAGAGAAGCCAGTGGTATTTTTGTTTTGTAAAGTTGACTTTTTATGTTCTTCAACACGAATATTTATATTCCTTCCTTCCTGTCTGTCCAATATAGAAAGCAGGACATTCGTCGCAAAATATTTTTGTAAATACCACTGTTTTTCTCCGATGTTAGATTTTTCTTTATTATTTAACAAGAGTTACTTCATGTTTCTTTTTTTGTTACATATTGTTTTATCGTTTTTTTTTTTTTTCGATAGTCTGTTACAAATTTTGCTACTCAAATTAGGCACATAATTTATTGGGAAGTATTTTTGTTCTTCATTAATAGTTTGCGTGGGGTATATTGAATGCAACAGATACTTTATTCGTTTTTTCCCAATGAGCTTGTCGATAAGACTTTCATTGTAACCGTTATTGATGGCTAATAATTTAATTGTATTAACTTCAGTTTGAAAATTTGTTTCCGATAATGGAATCGTGAACAACCTGAAACGAATGAAAAGCACTGAGTTTTAATTTAATGTGTTGGTTACTGTCGCTGTGAATTAAAGTATCTGTGAAGGTTGGTTTTCTATAAATGTTGAAAGTAAGAGAATACAAATTCCTAGCAATCTGAACGTCTAAGAAATTCAAGGTACCGTTTTCGTTTTCTACTTCTTTTTAAATTGAATCGAGTTGTAGAAAGTATTTATATATTTAAGGAAATTATCTAACTGCCTATCTGTACCGGTCCAAATACAAAAAATATCATCTACATAACGTCTCCATAATAAAACGTTAGTAATTAAATTATTATCAGTATTGAAAATTTTTTCTTCTAAGTTATTCATGAAAATTTCACTCAACAAAGGCGATAACGGTGAGCCCATGGGCGAACAAATTGATTTTCAGGTATCACCTTTGCTTTTGTCTGTTTTATAAATTACGATGCAATACTCTCCTGTTGTCAGTCTTGATAATGAGTTCATAGCTCGAAACATGTCGACTTTTCATTACTGCTAAGTACAGTATCTAAAGATTTTTTATATTGTGAAACATAAGCCAAGTGTTTTTATTTTAAAGTTTATACTTTATTCTTTATGATGTTTCACCAAGTGATGTGCGAGAATTCAATCTCAGTTATATATATATATATATATATATATATATATATATATATATATATATATATTTTTTTTGTTTGTTTTGTTGGAAAGAGTTGTTGACAGGCGTTTTGGGCTTTTAAGACCTCATCAGAACGCCGTAACCAAGTTCGAATGGAAGCTGCAAATTGTGTAATTGTCTTTTGTACCAAGAGATCTTGTTTGATGTTTTTATCACTTCCACATTTCTATCCAAAACTTGGCTACGCCGTTCGAATTTCCAGTCGAAACGTAAATTGTTCAAAGTCGGTTGTCCAACTCAAATGGCATATTATTGCTCAGACAAGTTAATACATACACACACACACACATATATATATATATATATATATATATATATATATATATATATATATATATATATATATATATATATATATATATATATATATATATATATATATATATTCATTCCTCATTATATAATATTGATTGAAATGTCGTTTCGTTGTAAAAAGATGAAAGAAATATGAGTAAAGGGAGTAAGACAAAAAGCAGAGTTGCTTGATTAATCATGACAATCACAAAATGCAGCTTGATGTTTTCAAATCTCCTGAGTACAATTTTGTTCCCCACAAAACTCATTTCAACAAAGTTGGTGGAAAAATCTCCTCCACAAAACAATCCTTCGACGATAAGCGGGAGTCCTGCAGGAACTTCGAAAGCATTTTTTATTCAGGTATATCTTACTGAGGAAGCTTTATTTCTTTCTTTTTTTCCGTTATCGTGAAGTTGAGTTTCACATCTATTTTCAGTCTATTACCTGAAGCTTTCCGTTATTTCTCTCAATCAAAAAATAGGAACCACTCAAAGGAATTGATTGTGTACAACTGCTTTGACCTATAAAGTATTTAACTCAAATTCAAACAGGATAATATAAACTTTTTCAACTTCTTGTAAATGTATTCAATTTGACACTTAAAACATTCATATATATATATATATATATATATATATATATATATATATATATATATATATATATAAAGGGTGTCCCGAATTTAGAAGTCAATATTTCAACCGCATATTCTACTTCCAAAAATAGAGATAAAAGTTCATATGAACTAGGGTCCCCAACTTCTTCGTTTTTAAGATACAGGAAGTTGAAGGTGAATACCTCATGGTGTCTTTTTGTAAATATTTTCGAAACCTGTGAAGGTGATTGGATATAATTTGGTGCAGTTACGCAACTTTTTACGCTCTATTTAATGCACTTAAAGTTAGTATTGCAATAAATTTGGCCCAAATTTTTTGGTGGTTAATCTTTAATAATCTTTACTTAAATTTTGAATATATAATACTTTTTATACAAATAAGGTATCCGTCTCATACTTCGCCAGGAATCAGCATTTTCGAGAAAATGCATTTGAATATTTCTTTACGAATTGATTGTTGTCCCGAAATTAGATAAATATTCTAACCGCGTATTCTACATCCAAAACAAGATATAAAAACTTCATATAAACAAGGTTCCACAACTTATTCGTTTTAAAGGCGATAACGGTTTTTTATAAATATTATATTTGAAATCACTTTTCTAGTCTAATTTGGGCCAAATTTTTTGCCAATGCCCCCTGCACTACCCACTCCTGAAAATATTGCAACTTTTAGTACATTAAAAAGTGCGAAAAAGTTTCGTAACTGCACCAAATTGTATCCAATTACACAGGTTTCGAAAATATTTAAAAAACCATTATCAGGTATTCACCGTTAACACCCTGTATCTTAAAAACGAAGAAGTTGGGGACCCTAGTTTATATGAACTTTTATCTCTATTTTTGGAAATAAAATACGTGGTTAAAATATTGTCGTCTAATTTCGCACCTACCTATATATATATATATATATATATATATATATATATATATATATATATATATATATATATATATATATATTTATATATATATATATATATAGAGTAAAGTGGGGTAATATGACAACATAAAATTGAAATGCTCACATTCTAATAGCCAACGCGCCTAGATGAAAGACGATGGCTGCACGTTAGAGCTTACACAATATATGTATCCGTCCAGAGTCATTCGTTGCCATATTCCCACACAGCACAAAATTGCAAGTAAAAATGCACAAAGATAGACTGTTGCCATTTTACCCCATATCATGGGTAATATGGCATCATACGATAGGTAATATGGCAATATGCTATTCTCTTAGGAAATGAACTATTATACGAAATTTTAGTAAAACTTTCTTTTTTACAACATAACATATAGATATCATTATATCTTATGTCTTCAGAGCTATAGAGGTACTAAGTACTTGATCTGGAACACAAACTTCACAATATATGTTTAATGGAGTACATATCTCGTGAACCTAATGATTGTATTTCACACATTGCAGCCAATCACATTTTGGAGATTTTTGTTCAAAATAGTATCCACGGGATTGTCCACAATATTTTGATTCATCAGAAAAAAAATAATGAGGCATAATACCCCTTATTGCATCTTATGACAAATAAAATGGAAACACATATTTATTATGCCTATAACAGAGTGTTCACCCAAAGAAAAGTAAGGTTATGAATCAATCTTCAGCACACTCCTATTAAAATTAACGAAATCTCCTTAGAATTTCCTTCATGACTATATAGAACTCAACATTAGAAAATATTTTACACGGTGGTTACCT
>JARQZK010003842.1:27500-61297 GCA_030704885.1 Cynegetis impunctata
ATATATCGGCGGTAACGTCATGCGGGCACTGAGGACGCTTTCGAATAACATCGTAGAGACGACGCCAACCGACGCCCCTTCGTATTACACTCGAACGAGACTACGGCGCCGGTTCGGGTTGCAACTCGACGTAGCGAGATTCTTTCATTTTAGGTCGTATTTCGATGAGAAATAGAGCACGATAGTGAATAGATGATAAGAAGTTCGAAACCTTGCACAATAACTGATGATAAAATGAAGACGTCTTTCGTTTAAAGATAATAATAAGCTACTCAGTTTATATAGAGACGTAGACATGTGGTTCAATTAAAATATAAGTTTTCCTTTATACTCGACCACTTTATTAACTTTATGAAGAAGGATCAAACTACAATCAAATGAACGGTTCTTAATGAAACACTATTAACAACAATTTTTACATAATAACTGAGATTGAATTCTCGCACATCACTTGGTGGAAAAAAAAAATAATGGGCCCAGGCTGATTCTGGCTTATGCTGATGATATCGATGTTGTGGGAAGAAATACAGTGAGCGTGAAGGAAGCCTTCATAAAACTCGAAAGGGAGGCAAAGAAGATGGGACTAAAGGTGAACGAGGATAAGACGAAGTATATGCATATGACACGAAACATAAGGCGAGATAGAATACGACAAAATGTGACTATGGATGAGTATAACTTCGAGCATGTGCAGACAGCGTATATCACAGCGAAATAAATGCTACTACGCAGCCCAACACCTATTACGATCTAGGATCCTGACGAGACAGACCAAAATTAACATATATAAAACCATTATAAGACCAGTCGTTACATATGGTAGCGAAACATGGACTATGACGGTGCAAGACACACTACTGCTCAACTGATTTGAAAGGAAGATCCTTAGGAAAATATTCGGTGCACACTGGGATCAACAGGCATTGCAGTATAGAATACGCTCGAACAACGACGTGTATGAGTTATATAATAGCCCGAGTATAGTGCAAGAAATTAAGTCCAACAGATTAAGATGGCTGGGACATGTTCAAAGGAGTAGTGACTCAAGACTAACCAAAGTAGTCTGGGAAGAAGCCCCTAACAACAAAAGACCACTCGGGCGCCCAAAATTTCGATGGCGTGATAACATCCGCAAGGACCTTCAAACTCTGGGAGTTACCAACTGGGAAGAGTGGAGGAAAATTGTTGAGGCGGCCAAAACCCACCCCGGGTTGTAGAGCCATGGATGGATGGACTTGGTGAAACATCATAAATAATAAAGTTTGAACTTTAAACTAAAACACACTTGTCTTAAGTTTCACTATATAAAAATATTCAGATACTGTATTTAGCAGTGAAGGATAATCGACATGTTTCGAGTTATGAACTCATTATCAAGACTGACTACAGGAGAGTATTACAACGTATTTTATAAGACAGACAAAAGCAAAGGTGATACCTGAAAATCAATTTGTTCGTTTACAAGGGGTGATTTACTATTATGGGCAGAACTTATTTCAAGAATTTCAAGAAGGTCAAGGCGCTTTCCTTTGTTATCTGAATGCAACAATTTGGTTTTGTTGAAATCCAGAAAATGATTAAATTTTATACAATGTTCAGAGAAACCAGTGGTATTTTTATTTTGTAAAGTTGACTTCTTATGATCTTCAACACGAATGTTTATATTCCTTTCTGTTTGTCCAATAAAGAAAGCAGGACTTTCCTCGCAAAATATTTTGTAAACACCACTGTTTTCTCCGATGTCAAATTTTTCTTTATTATTGACCAAGAATGACTTCAAGTTTTTTTTATTTATACAAATTGTTTTAACGTTATTTTTCTATATAGTATAGTATAGTCTGTTACAAATTTTGCTATTCAAATTCGGCACATAATTCATTTGGAAGTATTTTTGTTCTTTTTATTTTAATGTGTTGGTTACTGTCACTGTGAATTAATGTATCTCTGAAGGTTGGTTTTCTAAAAATGTTGAAAGTGAGAGAATTCAAATTCCTAGCAATCTGAACGTCTGAGAAATTCAAGGTACCGTTTTCGCTTTCTACATTTTTTACATAGTTAGCGATATTGATAATAATAATAATAATAATACCTTTATTTAGCATACAGCTATTGATAACAAACTAATCATTACATCATGTCCATCAAAAAAATTTCAAATACATATACTATCAGAGATTTCTTAAATACTCTATAATTTTTTCAATATTTACTGCTGATTGGCAGATTATGATATTATGATGAACTATTTATTTTATGGAAATTCATTTCAAATAAACAGACATAAACATATCAGACTAAGCTATTTATATCTAACCCTTAAAGATTTAGGGGTGGAGAGAAGTCTAACTTCCTGAGCTTGTTAATATCCAAACTTTCCAACAGATTCATTGTGGTTTCTTTTTTGCAAATATGTACAATTTTAAGATCTTTTATTGTGATTTTATGCCTTGTAGTTTTAATACTTTGAAATATCGCAGACTTACTATCGGAAAAAATATGTTCTTTAAAACGTGATTCAAATTTTCTCCCGGTTTGTCGAACGTTCGCCGTTGGGCATTCACCACATTCAATTCTATATACCCCTAGATTTTTTTATATTCGTCTGTTTTTCGTTTGGCATTGAATAATTTTTTTATTATTTTTAGTTTGCTCAAGTTCAATCCACTTGAAAAGGATGCTGTTATATTAAATTTTGAAAAGTAGTATATATATTTATATATATCAACTATTGAATCCCACACAGGCCGGGTTCGCAACCGGTATCGCTTTTGAAGTTTTCACCTCGATAAAAAAAAAATCTACTTTTACTTGACAATGATGTGATAGTCGAAACAGGTTGTACCTATATCTTAAATATATTGTGTGGAAATTTACGAAAAATAATTGTTAATAATGTTTGGTCAGATGCTCACTAAACAATCGTAAAACGCTACCGGAAGAGATATTTATCAACAATCTCAATGCAATAGGAGGCTTTGTGAAATATTTAGTTTACTCAAAACAAACAACTACCAGGAACAGTATTTATAAACAAGGTCAATAAAGGGCTACTTTGTGGATTTTACCTGACCATTACGAATAAAACTTGAGTTTATATTTGAATTTATTGACTTATGAATACTCTCGAAAATTTCATTTCAGAGTTTGAGCTGAGAGGTTTTCTCTTTAATTAAATAATACGTATAATGAGAGCATATTTTAATTACATTCTGAAATTCTAATTTAAAAATTTTGGAAAGTCCACTTATAAAACTTTATCTCATTTCTCATTCATTTAATTAACCCCAGGTATATTTAATCAACCTCAATAACATTAATAACCATAATTAAACCTATACAGCAACTGGACATTTACATCTACAATACTAGTCTTCTTTCGTACTGAACGAAGTGATTTTTGTGAACAAAATCAGATAGATCAGTTTAAGCGGTCGTTCTTTCATTTTCAATCCGTTCCCCCCTCCACAACTTAAAAGTGATCGTAAGTAATTATTCTGAACGCAGAATATCTTCTATCAGTTAGATTACATTGACAAAGTTATCCTCAAAATTTGAAGTTTATATATATTGACCATTTTCATATGACGTCACGCGCTTTCGGCCATTTTGCCTGGAGGACAAACAAACCATTTTTATGCAAACAGTTGTGCTGAACTGCCATTCAAGTTTCATAACTTTTTGAGTTGTTTGTCGAATTTAAAGTTTTTTTCTGATTATTTCATTATTGTTGGAGTTTATTAGAGTAAATGCCATCGTTTTGTGCCGTGGTTAATTGTGGTATGAGAGGAAACCGAGACAAAGTGAGATTTTATAGAATCCCTGTTGTCCTCAAGAATGCTGATGATTATTCAAATGCTGTATCACGAGAAAGGCAAGAGAGATGGATTAAAGCATTGAAAAGGGGACCTTTTAGTGAAAATCAATTGAAATATGCACGAGTCTGTTCTAAACATTTTATAACAGGTAAGTTTACTTGAATAAGTGAAAAAAGATGAACTCTTTATTTAAAATATTTTTCAGGGACTCCTGCAGAGTTATTGGATAAAGACAACCCTGACTGGATTTCAACCCAAAATATGGGGTACACAATTGCCAATCATGTTGGTAAAACTCAAGTCAGCAGGTTTAAACGTTCGGTTAAACGAAAAAAGCAAGTAGAGCAGGTATCTAGTGATTTTGCTGTAATTGTTATATGGCAGCAAATTAGGACCCTCATGAAAGTATATTTATTTTTTCTGGAGGAACAATATGAAGATATAGACATATCATATAGATATAGACAGGCCACATTGCCAGCTTTGAGGTACACGCCTCTTCATCCTTAGACTGAGAGCGGGTGTGAAGGAGAAAAACAATTGCTGCTATATGACTGCACACTTCTCCTAAGCCTGCCATACAAGTGCAATGTCCACTGGAAATACTACCGTCAGTTAGGATAATAACCCATTAATTCAGAAGCTTTTCCTTAAGACGTTGTGAATGTTTCACCTGAAATATAAAGTTTACTTTTAGTTATAACAATTAAGAACACTGATTAGTATGAGAATGAATATCATTAAAATACATCTTACCTTGCCAATAACTACAAAAGCTGTTTCGTTCACTCTTTTTCCATGAATTTCTTGGACTAGTCCTGCTTCATAAAATTTGAAACCTTGCAAGCTTTTATATGCTTTCATTAGCTGTCCAGTATAAAAACTGTGGGTGAGGATAAAATAATTAACCATATCGATGATGGATATTACTGGAATTGATGAAAATGATATCAAATCTTGAGAGCTGCACTCCAAGAGATAGGGGTCTATATCATCAATAATTTTGATTTTCTGATCTTACCGGCTCTTAATATCGGCAGGAAGTGATTGATAATAAGTACTTCTTTCCATTTTCAATATACATTTATGATTCAAAGTTTTTTAATACTTTTACTTTCAATAAACGTAAGCAAGCAACTTAGAACACTGATTTTCGTAAATGGTTTGTTTGTCCTCCAGCCAAAATGGCGGACCTGTCAAAATCAGGTGTTTGAAAATGATCAATTTTAAATTTTTACACAGATATAATGAAAATGAGCGCATTCTTTCGGGCATTCAGTGAATGCATGTGCTCTGATTGCAAAATCACTTTCACTTCTAGTAGATAAGTTCAATCAGTTGTATCAGTACGAAAGAACACTAGTAATAAAAGTGTGTGTATGCGCACACATGTCGGAAGTGAAACTTCAGAAAAGTAGCCTATGAGAGAAAGAGATGAATATAGAGTGTCAGGAGTATTAGGATAATTATTATAAGATTTATTATTTTTATATAATTTTTATTTTTCATTTGTATATTATAGTAGTATGTTTATTTCACCTTGGATACGGTTGCTATAAAGACAATCATTATACCCTAGACCATAACGCCCGCATTTGCAGGCATAATGGATCATAATGCCCGCTTATTGTACGAGGAGAAATGAAGCAACTTTCATTGGTAGAATACTTCATAATCCTTGTCGAATACGACTCTGGATTTTTCTGGCAATGAATTATTCGCAGCTTTGGCTGCATTTTCTATGATATTCTTGGGTAAATTCATTTTCATTTTCAGTATTTCTATAAGACTACACAAAGAAAGCAGCAATGACATTCACTAAATATGATGACAAAAGTATTCACAAACGTCAAAATATGAACAAATGACATGCCTACTATGAGGAGGAAACTGGATAGGAGCAATGAACCGATTTTAAAATCTTTTTTTCATTATAATAAAATAATTTTTTCGTGAAAATTAAAAACTTGTATGCACCACGTGCGTTACTAGATCCTTACGCCAATCGGGCAGCATTCATCCCTCGGGCCAGAGGCCCTCGGGCCGAATGTTTCCCTCCGGGCGTTAGGATCTATATAACGCACTTGGTACATAAATAACTATTATAAACCTCAAATATTATTTTATGTTTCATCGCAAAAGATCACATTTCATATCATTACATAATGAAGATATATTATAACACATATTATTTAGATTCCATGTTTTCACTTTGCAAAAATGACACGAAAGGCTCATGATAACTAAAATAGGACACAAATGCTCTAGTTTCAATAAGATTTATAGTCTTTGAAACTTGGGGTCAATTACTGTTTTCGATCTGGTAGTTGGTTAAGTGCGACTGTGCACACATTTTATAGTTATTAACGTAACAAGGCCGATATGTAGCAAATAACGGATAAGGTTGGATATTATAACTAACCGAATCTGTTATTTGCGTATAGGCCGTGTGTCGTTGAAAATTTTTCGTAATCCCGTTGAAAGATTATATTTTGATTCCGAAGTAAGAAGAAACCCCGTACCTCGCAACTCTAAAGAAAAATCCCAACGTCGTGCACTCTGTTGTCATGGAACAGTTCGACAGTTTTATAAACAACGTCAGTTTTTTGTGTTCTCAAGTTCGCTTTAACGACGACCATGGATGAAATTGATGAAATTGATGAAATTGAGGAACAAAATCAAATTCCTTTAGAAATATTGGGAGAATCATGTGCAGTGCAGCGAGTGTTGATTAACTGCCGAAAATAACTCAAGAGCGATATCAAAAAGAATATGAAAATTTTGAAATATGGCGTAAACGCAAGAATGTAAAGGTGGTTAATGAAGATGTATTATTAGCCAATGCGAAATGAAAATCAGAGGTTTATTCTCCCAACTCGCTGTGGACCAAGATTTCAATGTTGTTATTGTAAGCAGAATGATGTTTTGAAATGAATATTTAAACAAGTGATTTCTTAACGGCCAGCGGCCGTTAACACTGACTTTTCAATTGTCATCTGAATACCGTTAAATCAAAATAACAGTATGTGATTACGAAAAATTAATTTTATAGCATACGTATTATGTACAAATATATACACGTAGAGCGCTTGGGTCAAAGCAAGTATTAGGCATATACTATGCCATTTCTCTAGGTTCGGTTCGGTAATACGAAGACCCACACAACACATATATAGTATGGGACTACGAAAGCCTGAGCAATGAGAAGACGAAAATCATAAGAATGTATTCTATCTCCTTCCCTCGCAGACTAAATCCTATTTATGGATATGATTGTCTCTTTTTCTTTTCATCGAATTTTCTAATCACAATGGCGCGGAAGAAGTTTCGCTCGAAAAAATAATTTTTTTCAATATAATATCATCAGATCTAAATTATACCAAAACATAAAAAAGCAGATAGAAGCAAAAGGGGCAAAGAGAGACCTTACAATAAATTCAAATACCTTGTATTATATTGCTAGATATGCATCCAGCAACAAACAGAAGCGGACTGAGTTTTTGAATCTGTCTAAATCCCAATGGTTGAATATTAAGAATTTTTGGAGCAATGCTTGTAAAAAATCTCTTATTACCATCTTTTCGATAGAATAGGACACTTAGATTATGTTTAGCAACTAGTTTAGTTCCATAGCCATGTGTCCCATGTAGGTAGGTAGGTACCCTTAGTGTATCATTCTGAATTGTACAATTTGCAATTATTGTAGAAGTACAGCATTCTTATTTTCAGGATGACAAAATCAGTCACAAATACCTCAATTGATAAAAAAATCAATTGAGGTATTTGTGACTGATTTTGACATCCGGGCATTCTTTTTATGAATTAATATAAACAATAATTATAAATCACATATAGAAAAGATGATACACAATAAGTAGATCAAAAAAACTATTTCACAAGTTTATCTAGTAACAGAAGGAAATTTACAATATATAGTCTGTCGAGCGAGAGTTGGTGTTCACGTCACAGTTATGCGCAAATAACGACCCAATGCTGCCACCCAAAAAAATTAAATTCGAAATTGTCAAAATTCTTATCAGTCTTAAGTAATTTTCTGAAAAACTTATTATATGGTGATAGTGACCGGATCATCCATTTCGACAAATATTCTGTCCTTACCATAACAAATCATATGTATCTCCCAACAAAATTAACATTTCGAGTAATGAAAATAAGTTGAATGGTTGTTAAGTTGTCATTTTATTTCAAAATTTGCAATGTTGTCGGACCATCTCGACCAATACGCCGGCAATCGGCATTTCACGTTTGACAGTCGCCGAGATAACCTAGTTATTCGAAGATTTTGTAAGTAAAAGTTCGATTTATCGATCGATGAATATAGAGTGATACTTCTGGTAGGGAATAATAGTTAATTCGAATTTACCGCTAAAAATGCCCGCCATGACAAACAAGCAAGATATCTCATTTTTGTTGAAAATTGGGTTAGCTAATTAGATTAGGGATTATTTATTACGTCTGGCAACAGTGTTCACGATCGACGTCATATGCAATTGCTGACTTGAACGCCATTTATCGCTGGACAGACTATAGCGTTTTAACTTATTACTAGAGTACCAATACTGTGCTTATATCACATTTTTCGCGTAACAATATCAACGTAACGTTCCGAGCTAGTTTGAAAAACATCAAGAATAATAAATAAAAATGCCATAAAAAAAACATTTCGGAATATCTGAAACTAATTGCGGTAGTTTTGAGGAATTTCACTTCAGTAAAAGTTTCAGGAACTTTCAAATTAGAATTTGAGAACGTTCAATAAAAATTTAAACTTTCTTTACGTCGATCATTTAATTAATGAGATAACACTTCTTTAGCTCAGACTTCGAAATATTTATTTACTATGGGTTTAAAATTAGATTCTCTAGAATCTTTAAAATTCAATCAATTCAAATACACTGGTCTTCTCCTCAATGATTAGGCATCACTCACAAATAGTTCCTTAATAAACTTGTTCAGCAGTGCAGTTCCTATCTGTGTTTAGGTTTGAAATTCTTTATATATATATATATATATATATATATATATATATATATATATATATATATATATATATATATATATATATATATATATATATAAAAGACTTATTATTTTTATTTTTCTCTTTTCTGTAGGTGCGATAGAAAAAATCTTTTATATATCTCGGCCAGAGATCTGCATGACGAAATTATCTTCAATTCTGTCACATAGTTAGCTCTCATTCCGCCTAGACAACCTATGATTAGTACGAC
The DNA here is from genome assembly GCA_030704885.1 of Cynegetis impunctata. NCBI lineage: Eukaryota > Metazoa > Arthropoda > Insecta > Coleoptera > Coccinellidae > Cynegetis > Cynegetis impunctata. The sequence goes on from JARQZK010003842.1 coordinate 36,568, forward strand.
CATCCTAACTTTATGCCCTGGGTATAGTGTCCTCAGCTCGAACATAAAATCTCTGTATTTTTCCCATTTCTGTTCTTCTTTCATCACCACATTATTTTCGGCAGGGGAGGAAAATTCGACAATAAACAATTCTCTGAGCTCTTTGTTCAGCAGGACTATATCTGGCTTTATTGCTTGGATCTGCCGAGTTGTTGGAAAAGCATATATGCGAGCTCTATCGTTCTCAATCATTATTATTATTATTAATTAATTTACGCAATCTCCTAGATAGTTGAGTTTACACAAAGGGTGTACGGAACATGAACCTTCAAAATTTTTTGGGATATTTTTATGGTATGCTGTCTTTCGGATCCTGGGTCCTAAGAGTTACGGTTAAGGAGATATGTTATTTGAATTTTAAATTACCGAAAATACCGCCTTTACCACCGTAAAACGTTATTTTTTTTATAAATACCTGTAAATGCATAATTTTTTAAGGTATGCTTCTTCGAATGATCAATAGCTTTCATTGTAACTGACAGTACCAAAAAGACATACGAGGTATTTTGTTCCACAAAATTAGTGATATTGTGGGAAAAAATCAAATTTAAAATTCAATGTTGAAAAAAGTAACACCAATCGAGAGCTTCTCTTCATTGTAAGACTTATCTACTTGATGACATTTCCAACAGTATGCTACCCATTCATGAAAAAAATTCTGCTTCTAATTACGGATATTCCGTTAGAAGCCCGGAAATCGTTCGGGATTGGCGAGAAAAACAATTTTATTTTTATGATCGTTTATTTGAATAAAAGTTGTACTATTAACCTTCTCTATCACTATCACTGATTTTACGGTATAAGAAACCTCGTATGTCTCTTTGGTACTGTCAATTGGAATAAAAACTATTAATTATTCGAACAAGCCTACATTATAGAATATTTAAAAATGGTTCTTTTAGAGGCATTAATAAAAATCTTACGAGGGTTTAAAGGCGGGATTTTGGGTAATTTCAGAGAAAATCTCCCAAACTGTGACTCTTAGGGACCTAGGTTGGAAAGGTAACAAATGACCCCAACAATATCCAAAAAAATTTTGACTGTTTATGTGCCGAGCAACCTATATGAATATATGTTTTTGTAAAATTTTACAATTGTCTAGTCAGCATGTATGTGGCTCCGTAGCTCAGTGGTCAGTGCGTTGGACTACTGAACAGAAGGTCGATGGATTGAATCACGGCAGAACCAACGGATGAATGCGGAGCCACCTCTCGGAAGGCAATGGCAAACCACCTACAAGTATTCAGCCTTGTAAAGCCTCTATATAGAGACGTTCGGAACCGTCGTTAAACTGTAGGTCCCTTCTATTCGTGTATCACTGTATCACGCACAACACGAATAGTTGCGAGAGGTCGGAAACGTCGGGAACCAGGAAAGGCACTTGAAGAAGAAAGTCAGCATCTAACGATAAATTAGTACCTCCAAACGTGTTTGATAGTAATACTATCAAATAAATTAGTTGTTTATTTACCAAGTGCGTTATATATACAAGATTTTATTTTGCATGAAAAAATTATTTCATTATAATGAAAAATCGATTTTAAAATCGGTTCATCGTTCCTATACTTTCCATTTTCCTTCTCATAGTAGGCATGTCATCTGTTGATATTTTGACGTTTGTCAATATTTTTGTCATCATATTTAGTGAATGTTATTGCTGCTTTCTTTGTGTAGTCTTATAGAAATAATGGAAATGAAAATGAATTTACCCACGAATGTCATAGAAAATTCAGTCAAAGCTGCGAATAATTCATTGTCGGAGTAATCCAGAGTAGTATACGACAAGGATTATGAAGTATTTAATCAATGGAAGTTGCATCATTACTCCTCGTATAATGAGCGGGCGTTATGATCCATAATGCCCGCTCATAACGCCCTAGGGCATAATGAGTGTGTTTATAGCAACCGTATCTAAGGTAAAATCAACAAATAATATACAAGTGAAAAATAAAATATATTTATATAATTATATATAATATATATATATATATATCTATATATATATATATATATATATATATATATATATATATATATATATATATATATATATAATATAATTAAATATAAATATATATATAAATATATATATATATATATATATATATATATATATATATATATATATATATATATATATATATATATATATATATATATATATATATAAAACAAGCAAAATTATCGGTCTAGCCCGCATATGTCGAAGCAGCCGTTGACACGTGTTTCGGACTCTTTGGTCCTCATCAGAACGGCGTAGTCAAGTATGCGATGGAAAACCTGGAACTGAAACAGCAACAACAAGCAGAATCCCTTGCTTCGGAAGACAATCACACATTTGTGGTACATTGTTCGAACTCTCTGGTTTGGGAGATTTGGTCAAACTCTTACCACGGAGGCGATTAATGCCATCCGTGAGATCCTGGACCGTGGAAATAAACTACAATGAAGAAATTTATCGCGGGGAAAGAGTATATAAAACAAGCAAAATTATCGGTCTAGCCCGCATATGTCGAAGCAGCCGTTGACACGTGTTTCGGACTCTTTGGTCCTCATCAGAACGGCGTAGTCAAGTATGCGATGGAAAACCTGGAACTGAAACAGCAACAACATATGCGGGCTAGACCGATAATTTTGCTTGTTTTATATACTATTTCCCCGCGATAAATTTCTTCATTGTAGTTATATATATATATATATATATATATATATATATATATATATATATATATATATATATATATATATATATATATATATATATATATATATATATCTGTGTGTGTGTGTGTGTGTGTGGAAATTTTTAATAATACTGTGTCTTCATAAATATCAATTTGCACTAAGTATTGATCTCATTGATTCATAAATAAAGAGTTCCTTTTCGCTTACCAGAAGTGTGTACGCTTACTACAGTTTGACAAACGCTGGAATATCAGATATGTCGCTAGTGGCGGACGATATACATGGATGCATTTAAAAACACGCGATGTTTAGTATCGATGCATCGGATTCAACTGACGTAAATGATCGTTTCAAAATAATTTATTTTATCGATGTTTTTTATTGGATATATCGAATAGGCGACTCTAATTGTACTCTGTTATTTTTTGTAAAACTGTTATGTTATTTCTACGTACACATTTATTTCTTTGAACCGAAATTTCAACTTTTTCGTGAATCTAACCGTAACGTTATTGCTTTGAGGTAAAATACACTAAGTGGTTTTGGAAGGAAGGTTGAATACAATAAAATGAGAAACAATCCACGTATGACATGGGCGCATGCAGAAATGTCTTTTCAAAAAAAAAGAATCTACAAAATAAATAAAAATTAATCACTTTTCGTAAAAAAACACAATTATTTCTTTCTAACGTGGCTGAAGATTGTGAAAAGTATAAGAAATCTTGAAGGCCTTCTGCCCAACATGGAGTAGAATATGTTATCTATAAACACACAAAATATAAACCTATATCATATAATAAACTTGAATAATTTTAAATCGAGGAAATGAAGAACGGACATACTTTTTGAAGTGAAAGTTCTTTGCGCGTATGAGGGTAAAATTCTTGAAATGGACGAAACGGATGTAGGACGTTTTTGTCCAAGAAGAGGGAGAGAGCGATTGAGACCGATCGAGAGAGAGTGAGAAAGGGCGAACGTAGCATGAAGAACATAGCCACGGAGCGAGAGGAGGAAGAGAGCGAGTGAGAGATGAAGGAAAATCGAGAAAAAATACACGCTATTTGTTGATGTAAACATTAGAACTTTAGAAGGCAATTCGGTCGCATAACGTCTTGTACTACAGTTAATGCAGTGAGATTAATTGATAGATGAACATTTTGTGACAAATTTGTGATTCATCCTATACTAAGCTGTTGTTTAGAGTAAGCAATATATTTGTTATATTTTTTTTTAATTTACAATTTTTTATGTTAATTGGTTTCAAGTTTAGGAAATTTTAATATTAACAAATAACATGTTGTCACACGTCATTCGAGAATTTAATATACTATGTTTCATAAAATATTAAATAAAAATATTTCATTGATACTCTTTTCTAAATTTCAATTTCAGAGAAAGAGATTCATAAATTAGTTTGCCAAATAAGTTTCACTTCTGACATGTGTACTTTGTACACACTCACTTTCTTTTATTCAAATACGAATCCATAAATTATCAAAAAAACACTTTCACAAGCAGCACAAGAATCGAATCGATAACAACACTTATTGATGGACAGAAATAAAATAAAATTCGGTTTTACAAAGCAAAGAAAACAATATTTCTATGAACCGTTTTCCAGAAAATATTTTTGGTTTAATTACAGATTTTTTATACCTACTTTCCTCGATTTATAATAGAGATTTGTACTAATTCTGAATGAAGTAATTCCTAAGTCGACTTAAAAACGTTTTGTTGATAAAAATTAATTTTTCGTGAAAAATTAAATTTTTTATTAACCACAGGCGTAACTGGATTAAAATTGCCCTGGTTTCATCTCTCCAGCCGGAAGCTTCGGGGTATTAACGTCCTGGCAATGTAATCCCTTTAACGCCATGAGCATAGAAACAACTAGTCAGTCGTTAAAAAGCTGAGTTTTTCCGTTATATTTAGTAATGAAATATTGATTTTTTGAAGTTATTGTGATCGTTCAATTACTCACTCTCATAATGAGATTAATATTGTACTTCCAACTTCCAACTATAATCGTTATTCACTCATTCATTATTTTACTTTGCCCTGAGCAAACCAATATGACATTAGTAAACAAAAGTTCATTATCTGCAATTCTGCCGAATTTTCGGTCAATACTATTAGAATTGTTCGTGTTGTAGATTATTACTGGAGTATGGAGTAATTTCAAGAAGAATAGAATTTTAACACTTCCTGCTTTATATTCACTTCAATCTGTGTGTTTGATTCAAAAATGTTTTCATTCCGTATTCTTGGTGGTACAGCGCGGGTATTTCACTAGATCTTCTGGACTTCCTTTCTCTGAATTAACAAAAGAGTCCATCATTTATGATGCTTAGAAAACTTACAGTCACCTTCCAGATGGATCGAAACCTAAAACTTCCTTGGCCAGTTTTCGGAAACGAGCAAAATCTTATTTTCTTGATTGACCTTATAACTCTGTTCTATTCTCAATAATATTAATTTTAACAAAACTAAATTTGAATTTACTACGTTTATTATCACAAAATATTTTGAAAAATATAACACTGCGATTGCAATTTCGGTCACTAGACCATCATCGGGCAGATTGAGTTAAGAACTGAATACAGAATAATTATAGATTTGCGCTTACGGGTGGGAAAGGATTATTGCAGGTACCTAAAGAGACAAGAGGAACATATTTCAAGAAGGGCTAATCGAGTGAATTTCACAAATTGGTACAATACAATGTTCTTAGGAAAGTCATTATTGTTTAAATACACTAAATATAGGAGAATATATCAAGTCAATCTGGTCGTTCAGCAAGATATCTTTTGCATTATTATTGAGTTTAAAAATTTCTAATGATTCTAAGTAAGTAAGATTGGTTCCTTTCGGTAATTTGTGCATGATTTGAAAATTATCTATTTGTGGAAATGGGTGGTGGTTTTCACGGCAATGATTTGAAAACGTTGAATCCGTTTTATTTTTCAAAAAAGATTGTTTGTGTTCTTTAAATCTTGTCTTGAACGATCGACCAGTCTGATCTATATATACTCCTTTACATACAGGCAAATCAACTTATAAACTCCTGAACTTTCAAATTTTGAAGTGATATCTTTGACATTGAATAATTTTCAATTTTATTCAATGGCAAAGATATCACTTCAAAATTTGAAAGTTCAGGAGTTTATAAGTTGATTTGTCCTGTATGTAAAGGAGTATATATAGGTCAGACTGGTCGATCGTTCAAGACAAGATTTAAAGAACACCAACAATGTTTTTTGAAAAATAAAACGGATTCAACGTTTTCAAATCATTGCCGTGAAAACCACCACCCATTTCCACAAATAGATAATTTTCAAATCATGCACAAATTACCGAAAGGAACCAAACTTACTTACTTAGAATCATTAGAAATTTTTAAACTCAATAATAATGCAAAAGATATCTTGCTGAACGACCAGATTGACTTGATATATTCTCCTATATTTAGTGTATTTAAACAATACCTAATGATTTTTCTAAGAACATTGTATTGTACCAATTTGTGAAATTCACTCGATTAGCCCTTCTTGAAATATGTTCCTCTTGTCTCTTTAGGTACCTGCAGTAATCCTTTCCCACCCGTAAGCGCAAATCTATAATTATTTTGTATTCAGTTCTTAACTCAATCTGCCCGATGATGGTCTAGTGACCGAAATTGCAATCGCAGTGTTATATTTTTCAAAATATTTTGTGATAATAAACGTAGTAAATTCAAATTTAGTTTTGTTAATCAAGTTAAATTATCACGTAGTAACGACGGATTCCATCAACTATTTAAATATTAATTTTGTATATATTTTGTATGATAATGTGATTTGATGTGTTTTTATTTCTATGTTTCACATTGTTTAATTCTTATATTTTTCGATTGATGTGTTTTTATTTATATCCCTTACATTGTTTTGTTCTTATATTTCTCGCTTTGTCAAACAATTGTATAATATTAAAGACAATAATATATATTTTGATTTGATTTGATTTGATTTAGCTTTATCACGTGCTACCTTTTTACCACTGCAACATCGATGGTCTTGAGGGTGTTCAAAGGAAATGCTTGAGATTCTTATCCTTCAAATATTGTGTTGCTCTTCGAAACTACAATATTAGGCTTGTCTATTTTAATCTAGACTCTTCGAAGAAGAGAAGGCGTTTGTCTGATCTGTGTTACTAGTCCAGAATAATTAATGGTTTTGTTGACAGTGCTGATGTGCTGCAGAAGATTCTAATTTGTCTGGTAGAAGTACTAGACATTCTCTGCTTTTTCGCATTAAAGTGCATGGAGCTCATTATATATCCAACTATTTTGTCAACCTCGTGCTTGATTTGTTCAACAATTATAGTATTGATTCATTTTTGAATTCATTGGGATCATGTCAGATGGGTCTCTTTTGTTCTCTGGTTTCAGTTTTTTTTTTATTTGTATCTATGAATAAATTCTTATTGTATTTTTTTCCTTTAATTAAATTAATCTTATAATTGTGTCTATATAAAAAGAAGTTTTCCAGTTCACTAACATTCATGATAATGAAATGATTTTTTCAAAAATAAATAAATAGATAATATGGTTAATAAGTACTTGCAACTAGTTACAAGATTCATGCTTGTATGTCACGGTGTGATAGTATATTACGAAACAAGCAAGAAATGTAGCATTTTTTTTTAGATTAGTGTGTGCAAATAATTCCAGTTCAAAATAGCTATTTCATGTGAATTTCATACTATACTTTCTCTACGACTGCTCTATGTCTAATTTAAAACGAGGAATAAATAAATACAATTATGTTCATCATACAAATATATTGTTAACTTATTTTTGTTACTCAGTATACTTCATCAGGAGCATATCTTATGAATTTTTCGACATTAGTTGTAAAAATCTACATTTAAAAGAAAATTCATAGTTATAATATTATTATATGATATCCTCGCAACTATAGAACCAAAATATTTGGATGAACAATTTTTTGTTTTCTATTTAATGGATCTTACAGTTATACAAAACTATCATCATCGTTTGAAATTTCAACTTCACTACCTACATTATTACTCTGAATTCAAGAAGTAATTCATATCCAGACGTTCAATATTGAACGTGAAATGGAAGCATTATAAAAGAAGATTGGGGTCTAGTTTCCCAAAGACGATTTTCAATTTCTCAAAGTTATAAATCGAATAACATTATTTGTATTTCCTTTTAGCGAGCAGAAATCGGGAGCACGTGCATAGAACGTGTTTACATAATATATTTCAGCATCCCAAATTTCAGAATATAGTTTGAATTCAACCTCGTTTTTTTATGAATTTTTCGGAGTTTGTTGACCCAGAAGACTATATATATATATATATATATATATATATATATATATATATATATATATATATATATATATATATATATATATATATATAAATATATATTTATATATATATATATATATATATATATATATATTTATATATATATATTATATATATATATATTTATATATATATATATATATATATATATATATATTTATACATACAGAAGAATATACCTACAATTAAATATTTAGGATATGTTGGACATGAAAAATTGAGACTCAATGAACATATTCATTTTATTTCTTCTGAAATATCTGAAAGAAATTAATTTATTGATCTAATTATTAATCTAACAATATATGTGAAGTTTTGCTTTGAAATATCATAGATATATTCCAACCTATGTTAACCTCTCTAGAGTTTATTCTGGCGAAAGAATAGTCTTTGCCACTTTTATATTGATATTTGAAATTAAAAATTGTCTCCTTCCATATAAGGTATGGAAGTACTGATGCTCCTACATGCAGACTAATTCAAATCAAACACTTGGCTATGTACAAATATATATTGAAAATTAAAAAGTTGTCCACATGTGCCGGGTACTGAACCTATTCTCAATACTAATATAGAAGAGCAAATTTATTCATAAAGCAGAGGCAATGAGTGGGGATAAATGGAGTTCCAATTGATCATTGACAATAGGCTGTTGATTTTTGAAAGAGCTGGTTATTTCTAAAGCTTCTAAAATTTAAATTACCTCTGTCAACTGCATGCAATCATTTAGTTTTTTCCACATTTATGAAATGGTTGTATTGAATACAATGATCAGAGAAACACATGGTATTCGTATTAAATAGAATCGACCTTCTATATACTCGGGTTTGTATTTTTCTACCTATTTGACTGATAGGCAAGGGCCTACACTACAGAAAATTTTATAGATACCGCTACTTTCTTTGACCTCATTAGTGTAGCGGTAAATTATTATTATTAATATTTAATCAAATAATGAATTGAAGTGGCCTTTACTTGGTTAAAACCCATAACAATGATATTAGAAAAAATCATGTTTGATTTTAAAGGTTATTTTATTTGACTCTATACACACACGCACACACACACACACACATATATATATATATATATATATATATATATATATATATAATATATATATATATATATATATATATATATATTATATATATATATATATATATATATATATATATATATATATATATATATATATATATATATATATATAAATATATATATATTATATATATATATATATATATATATATATATATATATATATATATATATATATATATATATATATATATATATTATATATATATATATATATATATATATATATATATATATATATATATATATATATATATATATATATATATATATATATATAATTATAATATATATCAAAGCGACTACCCAGTGAAGAAAATAACTCTGTAATTTTAGAAAAATTGAATGAAGATTAGAGAAGACTGACGAACTACCTGAATAGATATGAAATGGGAAATGGTATGTATGAAAATAACTTGGTGAGAAGATTCTGAGTTTAAAAAAATGTATCTACATGAGAGAAACATAGATATTTAAAACTATTCCTTCAAATATTGACAATTTTTTTGTAAACGTTACATCATCTCCACTCGCTGAATATTTATTGAAGTTCACGAATCGTTAGAGTCGATCTTTCACTAATCTCATTTTATTCTTCAAATTTCCATTCCAATTTATTCATCTGGTAGTTTTCGACTATGTTTTCTATCATTTACTCAATTTTAAACTTCTAATCTGTCTCCATTTAATTCATTTTAGATAAGTGCATCCTTCATTACAATTTATTAGTTTCACTAATTTTAAATTTGTTTTTTTTGTTTATCTTGTTATTTGATCATTGATCTCATATAATTTTTTTTGATTCGTACAATTTTGCTTTTTCTTCAATTCATTTATCTACTTATTCAAGTTTTCATATTTTTCAGATAGAATTTGAACTCTGTAGATACTTTATAGAAAATGGAAGTCTAGAAATTCAAAATTATTAGGATATTTGTTTTCGAATATTCCATTGAAAGATAAATATTCGGCAATTTTACGGGACAAATTACACGGAAATCCATTCCCTATAGAGAGATTCCGAGGTGAAAAGCTAACTGCACAGGACTACTTTACTTGTGTAGAGTCATCTATTTCGTTCTGAGGGCTGGAACTAATGACCAATGTCAGCGGAAACAGGCCGTAATGAAGAATATGAAGGCTTGGATTCTAGCAAAATGAGCTTTGCCGGGGTTGTCTGTTCGACATTAAGACTTCAGAAAACTTATTTGGGCAACTTTCTTAATAGAACTTTTCTTGTTTATACAGAAAATATTGGGCCACATCTTTTCAGCTCTACCGTCCGTGGTAAACATGTCTAACGAGATGAACGAACGGTAATTTTTTTCTAAAACACAATTCTACTATACGAATAATTGCAGTCTTGAATTACTCAACAGAGGGATTCAGAATAATGTTATAAATATTAAGGAGTGAAATTCTTTAATAAAGAAACTACGAAACAACTGAGGTTAGAACAAAAGCCATTACATATTATGAAGATTGTAACAAATTACAACATTCATTCCAATTTTTTTGAACTAGCCGGAGCATATATTTCAAGTAAAATAAATTCATATTGTTCATTATTTCATATGAGGAATTCACGTTACACAATTGGCGACCAACTAGTGGGCCCCACGTTGGGCGCCAATTATGTAACGTGAATTCCCTATATGAAATAATGAACAATATGAATTTAGATATTTTACTTGAAATGTATGCTCTGCCTAGTTAAAAAAAATTGGAAATTCTAGTTACAATTTTGCCTGATTTATCTCTATAGATACCATGAAACAATATAAATTTTTCAATAAAATCTCTATTAAAAATTATTTGAAAAACTTTGGTTCAAAGATTACAAAAAATTAAGATAAAAATAAATGGAGTTATATATAATGATAAAATTTTGAGCTTGTTTTATCAGTATACTTATCTGTTTTTATTTTGTTGTCCTCCGTTGTCTTCTTCCACTCCTGTAGCTTTCGGAACTCCTGGGTTCTTTAATTCTTTTTCCAAGCTCCTAGGGTCCTTAAAAGCTCTACAAGCTCCTTGGGTTTTGAATTGGAACTCTTGAAATGGGACTCCTAGGGTCCTCTTATATTGGTTTTGCAAACTCCTAGGGTTTTGAACTGGGACTTCAGAAAGACCAAATCATAGATATCCCACAAGAAATTCAGATACCGATATTTATTTAATAACGCCCACCTCCGTCTTAACAAAAAACTCCTTTACCTACAATGCCGAAAAATTATACAATCATCTACCATTGGAGCTAAAATCCTTGAGTACGTACCAAAAGGCTTTTCTTTTGGAGAGACCATTTTACTCAGTAGCAGAATTTTATTCTGTAACTGAATTTCACAATGTAACATAGACCCTTGAGATCCACATTTAGTAGCAACATATATAAATGTTTTTTTTTTGTAATATACAAAATTTTATATCTGTATAATAAGTTTAGTTGACAAATATGTTGATTCTTTACATATGTTTATACATAATTGACTGATAAATATTTTTCTATTTTGTTCTTCTATTTAATAGATTCTTGTTTTGTTCAACGATTGAAAGTGTGTTTTGTTTGATTAGTTATCATTGTTAAATTTTATATTTAATTTTTTATAGGTATATGCTTTGTCGACAAAATTTTGTAATTTTAAAGGACAATAAAGCTGTTTCTCTCTCTCTCTCTCTTCTGGGGTCTTAAATTCGGACTCCTGAGGTCTTCAAATGCTTTACATGCTCCTGGGGTCTTGCTAAAATTCACATTATCGAATTTCAAGTCACTTAACTTTCAAAGAAAACCTGTTTACTGCGTAGATTCCTATCCTTTTAAATCTTATCTACCATCGGTATTATGCTCTTTGAATCAAATAAAAATTTAAGAGATAAGGAAAGTGTTTTTTTCGAGCAAGAAAAACACAACACAAATTTTCATCAACGCAACATGCAAAAAAAAACAAGTTTTAAAAAAATTCGAAATAAGAAAATTTCGTCTGAAAGTAATTCACGTGAATATAGTATGTGAAGGATTATTCAACTGTTCCAGAATATAAACTTCGGAGACCATTACGAATATTGAAATGAAAAATGGAAATTAAAGTTCAAGTTCTCAAATATGATCTGAATTATTTAATCAATGGCATTAATCAATAAGAAGAAACACTCACCGCTTCCTAGCGCAAACGATATTTAAGAAAAATTTATCAATCTTCGGAAAAACTATAAAGTGAACACTCTATTGTCTTTATAATATATTCTCTCGTCGTATCAACTCAATTCACAAATCGAAAAGAAGGTACGTTTTGCATCGTCCGGCTTCGACGAATTTTTATCCCCCCTACTATTTGAAGAGACGCTAGAAATCATCGAATCTTCTTTACTGGCTGATCTCGGCTAAAATTTGGTTTAGCCAGTGGACGGTATTTCATAACGTTACAATTTGATAATCAAAAAGTTCAACAACTTAGTTAACCACTGAACATCACATAACTTGACGGTCATACATAAAAGTTTTATATATATATATATGTATAACACATAAAGTGAAAATTTTTTTTTCCAATAATTCAAAATTATTGATCAATATTCCAAAGGAAGCTGGTTATATGTATTACGCGACGCAAAATTTGCATTCACAATTCAATATTGAAATATAGAAAATGCCCGACTCAAAATCTGCATACAGCTGTCGATCTCATTAGATGTCTTCAGTGCAGCCTACTTGACTCGGATTGAATTTACATATTTGCTTTTGTTTCCCAATACAAATCGTGGCTGAACTTCTATACGGATAACAACCCATAGTGCCCTCCGCCAAAGATATTAGGAACCAACAATTCACCGTTCAGATCCTTTGAAAGATTGTTTGATAATTTTGAATTATTGCAGAATTCTCATTGTGCAATGGTCATCAAGTATAGTATACATGATTTGATTGTTTCATATATCGCTTCAACATGAAATTGAAGTGTTCAATATCATGGCCCATCGACTTGTTGATATGCCTCTCTCTAAAGTTGATAATAACAAAGAGAAAAGTATTATTGAGCAAAGCGATATACACAATTATTATTAACCATATATAGATAAAATACACAAAAACTAGTGCTAAAAAGCTATCATCTTTTAAGTTCATTCCGCAACTAACAAAATATCGAAATATGGCGTTTTAACTTATATTGGAGCACTTCTTCCGCGGTACAATATCAACGTAGTTCCCTATCAATAATAATAGGTATTGAAAAACATGTCAAGAATAACGAATAAAATATCTATTGAAAAAATGTCCGAGTCTCGAAATATTTTTCATCAGAGAAAGTTTAAAATTAGAATTTCAAGACTAAATGTAGTGTTGATTATAAAATAGCATTACTTCCATTATTGAAGTGATTTAAGTACAGCCATTAAATCCAAAAGTATTAAATACGGGGAATAAGAGGTTGATATTGAATTTTCTTTACAAATGGATACATTCAAATACTCAGCTCTTCTCCTCAAAGGTCGGGTATAACTCACAAATAACACTTTATAAAACTGGTCGCAAAATACAGTTCCTGTTAGTGGTTTGGTTTTAATTCCCTAAATATTTTACATATGCTCCTAGATATTTTTGATTATATATAGGCATCTGTATCCATGTAATTTAACAATTATTATTTAGTCTGCATCGACGAAATAGTACTTCAAAATGTGAGTTATGCATTATAATTCAAATATGTGTGAAATAAATTCAAATAATTGTCAATATTTCATGAGGGTAATATACTGGATTAATCAGATAAGAAATTTGAAGTAGTTATTTTGTACAATGATACCTGAAATTATAACATTGGAATATGAGGTAATTTAGTGTATGCTAAAATAAACCACACTGACATAAGGAGGTTTTCCAACACTCATTCTGTGGAGATAGGTAATAGATCTGATATGTCCACAGATTAATCTGCAAATAACCCTGGTAATTATATAAACATGCTTTCTACTAGAAAACAAATGAAAACAATATTTTTCCAGAGATTCACACTAAATTCAAAATAAATCGTTCCGTTTGTATGAAGAATTATGAATAACTTAAAATTAATTGAAGCAATAATTTGAAGAATTAATTAAATAATTCTGGATTGGTTCTTTGCTTCACATGCATTCGGAATGAAAGACATTTGCTAATTTGAATTTTTATTAATTATCTTGATGAAAATGTAATGCATCGATCTAAATGGGTTTTCATTCAATTGCTATATTTGAAAAAACTTGTTCTTTTAAAAATTGTTAAGAGTCGAACAGAACCAATGGAAATATGACCACATGAAAATATATTTGTGAAAAATTCTGCAGAGTATATATTCAACGAAAGAAACTTATAATAGTCCGTTAATATTAAGTATGTCTTAATTAATTAAGTAATTATTTTTTTAATAGATTTTCCCGAGAAAAAACAAAAAAAATTGAAGTTGTTAACAAACTTCTATTAGTGTTAATATTCGATAAAAGAAATGAAAAGAAGAACTTCTGCAAATTATACATATATGTCTTAATTAGAATGTAATGAAATTGGTTATTGTTCTTCTAACGATAAAACAAAAAATTTAAAGTTGTTAACAAACGTGTAAATATTCGATGAAATAAATGTAAGGAAATACATTATTGAAGTGCATATTTACTTTTAGTGAAATTCGTTATAGATTTTTCCAAAATAAAAAATTTACACGTTTTATGAAAACATGTTTATCGATACAAAGCTGCTTTTGTGAATAACTGCCCTTCTTTACTCAATCTTGCATTAAGATTTGAGGAACATTCGATATAAAATATAATTCAGAACGGAGAAAATCCTCGATATGCTGCAAAATAGAAAATGGAATTTCGCTGTTTCCAAATAGGTTTTTTCCGATCCATATTTTCAATGCTTCCAGATATTAAGTCCTCTGCTTTTGATTTTTAGTGGCCACGACAAAGCCAAAATCGATATCGGTGTATAATAGAGAAGTATTTCCATCTTTTAAATTCTTTACGAGGTGAACGCCAGCATTAAATTTTTTGTTATCAAGATTTTCATCTTTCACTACATCGTTTTATTCATAGTGAGTATTGAAGAAACTTCAATATAGAATCATATCCATGTTTATCACTCATGCCCGATTTCAACAACCTAAGAAATCCTTAGTTAAGAAATACCTTGTTAAAAACTTGATTTGGAAAGTTTTGTACATATAATTGGTACCACTGTTTAATACGAGACATTTAAAATTTGACAAAGGATAGTAAGTAGAAGAGAAAAAATTATAGAAATATAATAATTTTATTATATTTCTATGTAAATAACCCCAAATTTGATGTGTAATTGACAACTTAACAATTTGGGGTTAAGCATTTCCTAAATACTCTAGGCAGACCTAATAAGCTACTCTAACGTTAGGTATTTCTTATCGTCCTTAGGCATTACTTAATGCGTGGTGAAACGCAAATTGCACTTAGGAATTCCTAAATCCGATTTAAGTATCGCCTTACTTTAGGAATTAGTTGGTGAAATCGGGCATCAGTGTAGCACGTGAGAATACCTCACAACTTTGTGGCATATTGGGCTCAAAAAGAACTACGAAATTCTGCATAGTCAAAGTTTATTTCTCCACGATCATCACAGAATTCGCCAATGCTGATATCAAATTTGATTACAGAATGTTGGAATTCTCTCTCTTGAGATTGAAGAAATATTCTGCAACACCTCTGCCCCCATGCAATTTAAATGTATTTGCTTTCTCTCCCTTGTGATAGAATAATATTCTCACACTGGCTAGCAATAAACATTAGCCTTGACGCAGGTGATTGACGTAGTGGCAAATTTGAGTAAGTGTACAAAATTATTGCTGTCACGTTTTCATTCGAAAATATACTAAGTAGCATGAATTTATTCAGTGATATATTTGAAATTTTTGATCGTGGAGAAAGTATAGTCTGCTACTCGGTTAGAAAGAAAATTCGTGATGCTCGTGGTTCCTCACGCTCGCCTTCGGCTCGCGCTCGGAACTTTTCCACTCGCATCGAATTTTCATTCTAACCTTGTTACAGAATATACTATTATATAGAGAAGTAGAACGGAAAGCTGAATTTTATCTATTACTAGTGACCCGTATCCTTGTCGTATATGACTCTGGATTTCTCCGGCAATCAATTATTCGCAGCTTTGGCTGCATTTTCTATGATATTCTTGGGTAAATTCAATTTCATTTCCATTATTTCTATAAGACTATACAAAGAAAGCAGCAATAACATTCACTAAATGTGAAAATATTCACAAACGTCAAAATATCAACAAATGACATGGCTACTATGAGAAGTAAAGAACCGATTTTAAAAACGATTTTTCATTACAATAAAATAATTTTTTCGTGAAAAATAAATTTTTTTATGCACCACGTGCGTTACTAGATCCTATATAACGCACTTGGTACATAAATAACTATTTTAATCGAGGTGAAAACATCAAAAGCGATACCAGTTGCTAAACCGGCATGTGTGGGATTCAACTGTTGATATATAAATATGCAACATTGCCTACCCACTGAAAACACCTCTGTTCCTTCGGTTTCCGGGCATTTGCCAACTAAACCTCCAATCTCGCACTTAGAATAAAATTAGGACTCACGTGCTGCGGTCAGCACTAGAACCTATTCTCTTCCTTGTGTCTGTATTTCAAGACCTAAGTGTATGTCTCTTTGCGTCGCGGAGCATTAAAAAGGAAAGAGAAAATGGAAAATGTGAGTTGGAAAGGATGGGGTGAAGGATGGAGAGAATTCCATTACTCGGCCGAGAGATTTCCGAAGAAATCTGCTTGGGCACAGCTAGGCGCCCATCGATGCGCTATTTATAGGAACACGGCACCGGCACACCCTGCACCCGCCGCTCTGCCAACCGCGACAAAACGTACAGTCCACCAGCCGCTATACCTCTTCTTTTAAAATCTCTGATATATTCTAAGATAACTATTTTAATGAAATGCAGTAATGGGCAGTTTTGATCTACATGAAATGTACAACGTACGTAATGTATTTGATTGGATGACGAATAATAGTTTTTGTATAAAATAGCTGGGTAAACGACACATATTTTTTTGTAATATATAAAGAATAAAAATGGTTACTGTGGGTTATCCTTAGGAGATAAATATATAATAATATACTAATAATAAATAATAAATATATAATAATATACTAACGCGGACTTTTTTATCGAACTTTGTAGGAAATACAATTCTGTAGTACATTAATCAAGGTTTAGCCAGCGTTTGCGATTCAAGCTCACAAAAATATATTTTTCGTGCAATCGCACGCGAAGCGAGTACTTCGCGTACGCACCACAGTCCGCGAAATTTAATTTCGCGGCTGTTACCCATAGCAACGGCCGCCAAACCAAACGTCACTTATACCAAAAAGTAGCAACAACTATGATATTTCAAAAGAGACATCATGTATCTCAATGCATTTTGCGTTCTGTCAAGAACTGTCAAAATATTTTGTATATATTCGAACATGGTCTTTCCATAGCAACGCTGTGACTTGTTAATTACTGTTGATTTTAAAGCACTGATATTTTTATTTGCAATTGTCTCGTTTAATAATTTTGTCGATTGCACGAAAAACAGTGTGTATGCCATGGCCGCGAAACTTTTTAGCTACCTCAAGATTATCCTGCCTCGGCCGCAAGCGGCCTCGGCGATAATTTCTCTTTCGGTACGCTAAAAAGGTATTTCGCGGCCTAGGTATACAAATAACTATTATTTTCCACTTGTATATTATATGTCTATTTCACCTTGGATACGGTTGCTATAAACACACTCATTATGCCCTAGGCCATTACGCCCGCATTTGCGGGCATAATGGATTTAAAACGCCCGCTTATTGTACTAGGAGAAATGAAGCAAATTTCATTGATTAAATACTTCATAATCCTTATCGTATCCGACTCTGGATTTCTCCGGCAATTAATTATTCGCAGCTTTGGCTGCATTTTCTATGATATTCTTGGGTAAATTCATTTTCATTATTTCTATAAGACTGCACAAAGAAAGCAGCATGACATTCACTGAATATGATGACAAAAATATTCACAAACGTCAAACTATCAACAAATGACATGCCTACTATGAGGAGGAAAATGGATAGGAGCAATGAAACGATTTTATAATCGCTTTTTCATCATAATATAATAACTTTTTCGTGAAAAATAAAATCTGGTATGCACCGCGTGCGTTACTAGATCCTTATGCACATCGGGCAACATTCATCCCTCGGGCCAGAGGCCCTCGGGCCGAATGTTTCCCTCAGGGCATAAGGATCTATATAACGCACTTGGTACATAAATAACTATTTCGGCTTTCCTGTACTATAATATGGATGTATTATGCATATAAACCTTCCCCTTGAATCACTCTATCTACTGCAGAAAACTGCATTAAAATCCGTTCAGTAGTTTAGTGCAGAAATTTACTCATATGATCTTCCAGTAGTGTCTTCAATTGTGCCTGTCTTATCTGTCTACTCAGTCTTCTTTGTTCGGTCGGCGTAATCGGTGTTCCTGCTAGCTCAGGCTCAATTAATATGCTGGTTATACTGAGCTTTTCCAAGGCTCTTCGTGTTCCTGCTAGCTCAGGCTCAATTAATATGCTGGTTATACTGAGCTTTTCCAAGGCTCTTCGTCCAGCTCTGAATAGGAACGCTCCTTGATTCCTGATTTCATGATGAGCTACCATTTTTAAAAGCGGGTCTTTAGTTCTCAATATCCTTATTATTATTATTATTATTATATTTATCGATTTATATGAAGGATGGGTCTTGTCATTATCAATTCAAAATTAGAACTTCGAGTCTTGAAAATTGACTTATCTTATAAATTCAGTATCTTCACTAAATCTAACAATGGTCAAACTAAGTCGAAGAAATTTCAATAATAAAATAATTCTGGATCGATGTGCTTATAAGCATAAGTTTTGTATTTAAGTGAAAGAACTCACTAGCATTTAGTTAACTATTCCAATCAAATTGAAAGGAATGTTATTCCAAAAATAATTTCTTAAGAAATTTTCATACTTTACTTTTTCAATTCTACGATTGGGACTCCGAAGTTTCTATCTGCCAGAATTAATTAAAAAGCTGACGTTCAATGATTGAAAATTAATTACAAACTTGATAACTTTTCAGTTGATATAAAGAGTAAAGATTTTTGCCCAACTGAAAGCAAACGATAATCAGGAAAGTTCTGCTGAGTTCCCCGAATTAAAGCTTCCAGTTGTCAGCCAGATATGATGAGTCTACAAAAAAATGTAACGGAAAAAAGTAAGGCTGACATTCCTTGCTCATAGTTTTGAAATGGTCACAAATTATTTATATCCCGATTTGGTTTCGATGAGGGACCGTCAATATATTAAGTGTAGGTTATATATAAATCAATATATATATATATATATATATATATATATATATATATATATATATATATATATATATATATATATATATATATATATATATAATGCCTAGCTATCGTGCACGAGTTGCCGAGACTCTATTTTTATTCGATACAAAGTGGCGAATGCGCCGAACTAGATATCCGTCCGCGCGTTCTACAAAAATCTTTTTTATAGAAATTTCACAACTGCTTCTCAATAATTATGTTTCATAAAAACCTGCTCCATGAGAAAAAACACAGATGTGCCAATATTGGCGTTGATCGGTCAAACAGTGATGGACTTTATACTATATATATATATATATATATATATATATATATATATATATATATATATATATATATATATATATATATATATATATATATATATATATATATATATATATATATATATATATATATATATATATATATATATATATATATATATATATATATATATATTTCAAACCATATAGGACATAATAATAGGCAGACTCTCCACCATCTAATGTTTAAAACTTTATCCAACAAAAAATTATATGAATACTTATAATCAGTAATGCTCAATGACGAAGTTGACAACAATGAGCATTTAATTCTTTATCTTCTGATTAATTGGTAGGAATTTTTAAGTAATTTCAGTTTTGATTCTGTGCGTGTTTTATGAACGAATAATTTGATAGTTTACTAAGTTTTCTCAGGTAAGCAAAAGCTTCAATGCATAATTATTTTATATGATAAAAGAGATTCACAGAAACTTCCTCAGTCATTGAAATTATTATTCTAGCCTATGTAACAAGCATTCAAATATAACAGTAGTTTTATTTTAATGCTAACTTGAGACGACATTTATCTCACCTTCTCTCATGTTAGTTTGAATGGTTTGGACAATGTTTCTTCCGTATTTGTGGAATTCTGGACTCCCATTGTCTATTAAATATCTGAAACAAAAATAGAAGAAAGAAAACAGTTTACACTTGGGAGCGGTTAGAGATAACCAACTTACCGAAACGTCGTGTATATTAATTGTATAATTTTATTTTTTCTCAATTTTCCAACTTATTATTTACTAATCTTATTTCATTCTTTTTCAGATACTTTCATTCAATCCTACTATTTCATTGAATTTAGTTTTTTCAGCTATTAATAATTAAATTTCCTTCTTTTATTTTTGTTTCAGATATTTTATAGACAATGGAAGTCCAGAATTCTACAAATACCTTCTCTCTTATCAAGAATAATTATAAGAATGTTTTAAAATTCAAAGAGTATAATTAGCAAAGCTGAAAGTATATTCCGATGGAAAAAGGGACTATTCGGATTGGGCCAGTATAATTGTGTCTTCTAGACACATGACGGAGATATGATCAGTACAATGAAATAAAAATACACGAAACGTACAAAAAATATAGGATTTATCTTCATGTTATTGTCCAGTTTGTAGACACGGAAAATTTCCGGGTTCTCATAACTCCCAAAGCCTTTCATCACAATAAACCTACAGCTGCCTTTGTACAAAACATGTTAGGAATCACAAAATTTGTTTTTTTTTATCATTTCCTCCCTTTTCCCATTCACCGAAATGTTGGAAATTTCATGGAAATAATATCAGAAAGTTCAGTTTCAGTTTGATTCAGCATATATAATTTATTCGTTCATCCGGAATACAGAGTTTATTTTACAAAATTCTAAATTGTTTTATTATGGAAATCTCTAATTTCCGATATGAAAATTCACCATTTCCATTATCGAAAATAGATGCATAAGGCGGACGCTGATGCTTTCAGCTACGCGAATGGATCGGTTATTTTTCATCCAGAAAATATTTAAATCGAAGGATATTTTAAGTAGGTACAAAATAAACGTTTCTCAGCCAAAGTTTATTTTTTCTTCATAGCTGTTTACATTTTCTACAACTGAAAAGGATTTATTCTTGGACTTGTCGAAGGCGTTCGACTGCGTACCTCACTCTGCTCTTCTGAAAAAACTGAAGAGGTATCATTTTTCTCAAACTAGTATTAGTTTGATGAGATAATTTATTGCAAATTGACGGCAGGGTTTGTTTGTGGGTGGCTAGAAGTCTATGTAGAGAAATTCTCTTATAGGTGTACCTCAGGGATCCATACTCGAACCAATATTATTTTCAATATTCACTAACAACTTACCCGATTATCTGTCACTCTATGAGTCTGTACTTTATGCCGATGATTCAAATATATCTTTGGGAACTAGAGATATAAATTCAGTCGTAGATCTGTCCTGGGATGAAAGCTCAGATGTGGATCTCTGCAACTGGCTTGATGATTAATGTGGACATAACACACAAAACGATCTATACTCTAAGGAGTCAAAATGTGCGTGGCTTGGTTTCCATTCGGAAATTAAATTTTTGGGTATTCACCTGGACACCGTTTGGTCTTGGTCTAACAATGTGGCCACTGTACGGAAGAAGATCACATTTTTGTGATGACAGCGTCCTGCTGTCTGAGTTTTAGCTGAAGTTGGCTATCGAGAACGCTGTAGGGATGCCTTTTAATTGATGGATATTCTTACTCTTCCAGGCCTTTTGTATATGAGTTTTTAATTAATGCTCGTAAAAATGCAAAAGCAGTTGCACCAAACTGTCATATTCACTCGTACAATACACGTAGGAAAGATGACATATGCATAAACTTTTATATATTGAAAAAATCTAGAAAACATAACAAACACCACAAAAAAGCAAGAAATGTACATACAGATGTTGGCTGGCAAAAAATTTTTTATTGCCAAGAGGCAATTCCTTATCTTGAACTTAATTAACATACAATTAGGGGTAATTCTTCAAAAACCGATTTTTTGTAACTCTATTATACCCTCCAAGAAGCTATAGAAGGTTGAATTTCGGATATTTTCATAATCAATTTCCACACGTTTTGCCACCTATTTGTAAAATTGTCACATGCACTTCTACGATGTTTGGAGATGCCATAAGTTTAACTGAATTTAACAAAATTTTGATCAATTTGACTGCCTCAAGAATCCGAGATTCTAAATTTCAGCTTCATTTAGTTTTAGTGCGAATCGTTGGAGATGCCAAAATGTACTGGATAATATATATATATATATATATATATATATATATATATATATATATATATATATATATATATATATATATATATATATATATATATATATATATATATATATATATATATATATATATATATATATATATATATATATATATATATATAATCCTGTATCTCCTACGCGCAGCAAAGGGCCTCCGTGAAAAGTCCATCGGATCCTATTTTTAGCAGTTGTTTTTGCCTCTTGCCATGATGAGCCTATTTGTTGGAGCTCATCTGATATGGAACGTCTCCATATTTGGACTGGTGGGCCTTGCTTTCTTGGGCCATGTGGATTCCATTCAAGAGCTGTTTTTGCAATGCGTCCCTGTGGTTTTCGAAGGGTGTGACCAATCCATCCCCATTTTCTTTTGCGAATTTCTATGTGTATTTGTTGTTGGTTAGTAAGGTGCAGTAAATCGGTGTTGCGTATTGTGTCTGGCCATTATATTTTTAATATTCCTCTCAAGCAACGATTAATGAAACTCTGTAAGCGATTAGTTTTTGTTTCTTGCTCTCCATGTTTCACAGCCATATAGTAATATTGATTTGACGATCGAGTTAAACTGTGTGTGTGTATAAATATATGCATATATCAGACATCAAAAATATCACAAAAATCTAGATCCAGGAAGTCTAAAGGGAATTCAATAAACACTTCCTCGCCTCTCTGTTGATTTTCGTTACAGAGCAATAATCAATTAATTTAGGGGAAGATACAACTCAAAAGAAATAACATGACGCAATTCCACCTCTACTAGGTCTTCTTCTAATACTGTGTTTCCTAAGAAGCTTTGATGGGGTGTTTTTATTTCATTTCTAATTAAAATAAAATCGATTCGGTAGCGGCTTCCAATATTCAATTCATTAGTTTTATAGTGAATTTGGAATACCCTTCTATTTATAGCATTTAAAAGAGATGTTCCATCATTCACAGTTTAGTTAAGGCAAATTTGCTTCTAAGCAATATGCACTGTTTACTGCAGCGACAGTCGTAATGTAAATAGCAATAAGTTCTTACTTCACACGAGGGTTGCATCTATTTATATGTCTCAATATTTCAGCTATGCTTGAACATTCATAGGAGTTTTTATTGATATAGTGCAGTCTCGAATTATTTAGATAGAGTATTAATAGCATTTAATTGAAAAAAATTAATTTAGGATGATAATATTCAAACTTTACTGAGTATAAGTATCAAATTTGTATTTGTGGTGATTTTCAATTCTGAATTATTTTTCGTTCTGGGTAGGTATGTAGAAATTGTAGAGAAAATATTAATAATAATTAAAATCTATAAATTGAGCTTTTAAGGTTTCACACTGCAATTCAGTGAAGTTTTTGTATTGGAGCAGACCTTGTGATATTTAGGAACTGCAATGTACCTGATGCTGACTTTAGGTTCATTTGAAAATTGATGGTAGTTTTTGGCCCATTTGAACGCTGCTGACATTAATGTTTTTCAATTTACGTAGCATAGTTTGTCCAACGAAATGACTCTTATGATGAGCATCAAGGTCATATTTTCTCCCAATATCAACTCAATTCACATAAAACTTTTCTAATCTAAATTTTTCAGAACTGGGTTCCACGCTTTGTATTACCTCTGAATTGCTCTGAGAAGCTGAATTATCAGAAATGTTGACTGAAATTTACTCTCACTTCCATGGTATTGTTCTACCTGTAGAATAAGATATCAGCTGTCAACTCCATTAATCAGAAAAAGAAGAATCGAAAAGGCCACATGTAATGCGAATATATATTCTAACTAATAGATGAATATATATATATATATATATATATATATATATATATATATATATATATATATTATATATATATATATATATATATATATATATATATATATACCTATACTTTTGAACCAAAAAAAATTCGAGACGAATAGTCGACTGGTTAATAAAAAAGGTATTAGTAGGTACCTACTCGTACAATCCAGTCATGAAAATTGAATTCAAAGG
>JARQZK010003843.1:0-60543 GCA_030704885.1 Cynegetis impunctata
TTTTTTTGCTTATAAAATTGATACTATCAAAGTAATCGTGATGATGTCAAAAGACACATGGTATAAAATGAATAGACGAAAAAAATGAGAGGTCGGAAAACTCGATCAGAACCTTAGTCTAAGGGAAAATTGGAAAAAACCGTCCAAAATGCAGAGTTTTCAAAAGTTCATAACTCGGTCATTTTTCGAGTTGTAGCGTAGATCCTCCGGTTAGTATTATTTATCAATATAAACTTTATTTGTGCGAAGAGCAAGCGAACTGAACGTCGCGATGCATAGATTTTTGATAATCTGTGGCAATGTTGATTATGTTACTATGCAATTTTCCAGCAGACCTGATGCGACAAGGTATCGTCTCCGATTTTCAATTTACTAAAAGATTTTAAAGTAGAATTTTTCAATAGTTCAAAAACGTTATCTTGTTTTCCATAAAAAACGCTGAGAAATATGTTAAAAATAAAGCTGAACATGACGAAAAAGGGCCGAGCGCGAGAGAGTATTGAAGAGTGGGGGTTAGAGCCAGCAGGCAAGGAGAAGTATGACATTCGAAAGCGGTCAGCATTTTGAATGTGACATGTAATTTTTAAACGTTGTCAGATAATAAATTGTGAACCCCCACTCTTCAACTACTCTCACGCCGCTCGGCCGTTTTTTTGTCATTTTCAGCTTTATTTTTTAAACATAGTTTCTCAGCGTTTTTTATGGAAACCAAGATGAACGCTTTGAACTATGAGAATTCTACTTTTCAAAAATCTTTTTAGTAAATTGAAATCGGACCATACCCTGTCGCATTCAGGTCTCGCTGGAAAATTGCATAGTAACATAATCAAATGGCCACAGATCAAAAACTATGCATCGGACAGGTTCCTGATCTTCGCACAATAGAAGTTTATATCAATAGCTAATACTGGCCGGATGATCTACGCTACAACTTAAAAAATAACCGAGTTATGAACTTTTGAAAAAACTGCATTTTGGCCGGTTTTTTCCAATTTTCCCTTAGACTGAGGATCTGATCGAGTCGTTCGACCTCTCATTTTTTTCATCTTTTCATTTTCTACAATAAGTCTATTGACACCATCACGATTACTCTGATGGTTTCAATTTTAGAAGCAAAAAACTAAAAAACACGCGATTTTTTGCATAAAATTGTTAATAACAAAGACATAAATAATAAAGTCGAGTGAAAAACATATCACTATATCATGTGGAACTATTTGACAAACAATGGCGGAGCTGGTTTTCTTCTAACACTTTTTGCACAAAATGCTCACTCTAAATCTCTGTAGCTTGGCCTAATGTAAAATGATCGGATAATTGTGAATATATTATAACTGACATAAATCTGAGTTGATGAATGATATTTTGATGCTTCACTTATTGTTTTATACATGAAAACTCACCTAAAATACCTATAGGTATACCACCTATTTCCTCTTTCACAGTTTCAACAGCTTTTATTCCAAGAGAAAAATCCGCTACAATTATTTTCGTCTTCACAGAAAATTTAGATTCTGAAATAAGAATAACGTCACTTATTGATACATACAAAAATGTCTTTGATGCAAACCTATTTCTCTGGCGGTATTCTCTAGTTTATCTTTACTTCGACTCACTAGTACGACATTGACTCCTCTTCTGGCTAGTTCTGTGGCATAAGCTTTCCCGATACCGTCAGTGCTGCCAGTTATTACTGAAAATCAAAAAAATGTTAACAATTTCAGAAAAAGTATTACAACAAACTCAACATTATAAATGTGGCTCTGAATATCTCGAATATATATATATATATATATATATATATATATATATATATACAGGGTGTTCTACAAGCTCTATGACAAACTTTGACAGATGGTAGGTCACTTGATTTCAAACATTTTTTTTTAATAAACATGGGTCCGATTCAGTTTTGTTTAGAAGTTACAAGCATTTGAAGAATCGTAATTTTTTCAGTCAACCAGGAAGTGACAGAAAGTCACTAAGCATGCTAAACAATGCACACTCATAATATATACACCTGCTTCAATAAAAAACGTAGGCATTTATTCTCCACTGAGGAATATGCTGATATTGTGTCTGTATATGGGTATGCAGCTAGCCAAATAAGAAATGATCCAAATCTCATTCTTCGAATGACTTCAGTTCGTCGATGTAAGGCTTGCATTCAAGCTGGGGGTGAAAATTTTTCATAGTCTTTAGTTTTGCGATTATCATTCAATTTGAATTTTTATTATTAATTGTTGATAAAGTTTAAATGCTTGTAACTTCTAAACAAAAACGAATCGGAAACATGTTTATTAAAAAAAATATGTTCAAAATCAAGCAACCTTCCTTCTGTCAAAGTTTGTCATAGAGCTTGTAAAACACCCTGTATATATATATATATATATATATATATATATATATTTATATATATATATATATATATATATATATATATATATATATATATTATATATATATTATAACTATATATATATATATATATATATATATATATATATATATATATATATATATATTATATATATACCTTATATATATATATATATATTATATATATATATCTATACCTATATATATATATATACTATATATATATATAGGTATATATATATATATATATATATATATATATATATGATATATATATATATATATATATAGGTATATTATATATATATATATATATATATATATATATATATATATATATATATATATATATATATATATATATGAAGGTTTAATATCATATCAAATATTAAACTGAGGTATAGTGAGTGATCAATAATCTTTCACAGCATATATTTTCATTCAGTTCAATAACTTTTATGCTATGTTTATCGAATCCGATGCATGTGTTTTCATATAAGAAACTACTATTTAAAAAAACCTATTTCCCATACCAAATAGGCCAATAAAATGAATTCTGGTCTGTTTAAATATTTCTTGAAAATTTCTGTTTTTACTTCACTTCAATTATTTATAATATTCGTTTTTAATTCAGAATTTCAAGTGGCACAAAATTATATCTTGTTTATAATCGGTACTTATTTCTTTTTAAATTTCGTATGGTTCTATTGAAATATCTTCTTCTTCTTCAACTGCCTATCCACTGCTACTGGATGTTGGCGATCACATTTCCGTATGCTCCCCTGTCCACATGTACAAGGTCCCCAATAATCCTGAGACCGTGAAACACACGTGTTTCATTCCTCCCTGAAGTATGTGTCAGGGAGACGGGCAGCTTGAGTTTGGGATTAACTCCTTCAGCCAGATCAGAGGATACACTTGTATGTACAAGTGCAATAAGGATAGGTGAGACGGGATATTTATGGAACATAGGAAGTGTGGGTAAGTGAGTAGGGTTCAGAGGAGTAATACTGGCCCAGCATTATTATATTATATATTATCGCCTTATGAGCTTGCAAGCAGTGACTAACATTACCATGAGGAAACCTCTGAAAACACTCATGGCAGACCAGTCGGCCCCGGGGTTTGAACCCGAGACCTCCCAAATACTAGCCAGCATACGCTAAGTAATCGAATAACTAGCTTGGTATGAGACCTGTCCATTCTCTCAAATTCCTAAGCCAGGACATCTGTTTCCTTCCCACTCCACGCTCGCCCTCTATTTAACCTTCGACGATCAATTGGAGAAGTCGGTACTTTGGGTTTCTGATTAAATATCTAAAATAAGCCGCTTTTCGTTTTTTTATATGCAAGAAAGTTTCCCTGTCTTTCCCCATTCCTTTCAAGATATTCTCATTCGTAACCCTATCAATCCATGGTACCTTCAGCATTCGACGTTAAGCCCACATTTCCATACCATAAAATGGGTACGGACCCACATAGCATCTAGCGTATCTCATTCGTAAATTTGGACTTATGTCTCTGCTGGTAAGTATTTGTTTAAATTTGTAAAAATAGTTACGGGCCACTTCAATTCTACACTTAATTTCTCTGTCGTCCCAATCTTCATGCAGCCAATTTCCCAGATACTTGTATTGTGTGACTCGCTCCAAGTGTATGCTGTCGATGGTAAGTTGAACATTGGCATAAGGCACTTTGTTACTACTGAATATCATAAACTTTGTCTTGTCTCTGTTTATCTTCAGTCCATAATTCCTACTGGCGTCATCTACTTGTTCAAGCATTTGTTGCAAATCTCTAATGTTATTCGCGATCAAGACAAAATCGTTCGCGTATCTAATATTATTAACATATATGCTCCATTCACTTTGATTCCGATATCTTTATCTTTGAATGCTGCTTTGAAAATGGCTTTCGAGTACATATTAAACAAGAGCGGAGACAGGATACATCCTTGCCTAACTCTTCTGCGTATTTCTATATCCTGTGTATCCTGTGTATATTTTCAGATCTTCTGCTTTTATATGTGCAGTTTGATGCCAGTATAAATTGTGGATGCAGCGAATGTCACTGTCATCCACGTCTGTCGTTTTCAATATATCAACTAGCTTTCTGTGCTGTACTCTATCGATGGCTTTCTCATAATCAACAAAGCAAAGAAAAACGTTCTTCCTCACATCGCAACAATTCTGAACCAATACTCTTATACCGAAAAGAGCTTCTCGTGTTGCCATTCAAATTCTAAATCCAAATTGCGTGTCTGTAAGATTGGCTTCACATTTCCTATATATTCTATTGTTCTAAACTTTGAGGATTATTTTCAGCGAATGAATCATTAAACTTATTAATCGGTATTCATGACAACTCTTTGCATTTGTTTTTTTGGGTAGCGGACTCCAACCAGTCTGAAGGGTAGTTACCTTCATTATATATTTTGTTGAAAACAACTTCAAGCAGCGATGGATTGTCATCATCAACTAATTTAAAAATTTCAGATGGTATCCCGTCTTGTTCAGCTTCTTTAAAATATCTAAGGAACAGAAATCAATATCAATTGATCTATACTTCGGGAAGGTTTTACTATGAGTTTGTTGACAAATTTTTCATGTTGCTGAATAAGCACATGTCCAGGCAATCGTACAATATCATATTTGTTACCCCTCAAGAACATTGAATACCATATGAACTTGCCTGGTGTCAAGCACATTTCACAAATATTTTAATATTAGAATTATCCTCTAAGTTTTACTGCCATTTTACTGACATGTGTATAAGACTTCAAACGCGAATCCAATATCCCGTTCAACTATGTACAACGCATTTCTTGTTATATCAAATTATATATATTTTGTGTATTCATAAATGATCAGTGCCGGAGTAAAATTTTTGGGGCCTATAGCCAGAGAAGTAGTGGGAACTCTTTGAGGAAACCCAAAATTTCACGGTTGGCTATCATATGGTTTTTATACTTTAGTATGAATTGCGGGTCACATATATTAAATTCATATAGTAAAGCGAAAAATTGCATTTCAAGATTTAAAAGTATTGAAGTGCCTTAGGTGTACGAGTTCATATTAAAGTGTTATAGAGGAGTATTATGCATTTTTAACTTAATTTTTGAATTTCAAAATTTCCTCTCTACAAATTTCGATTTTGGTGGGGGCCTGAAGGCTGCTGCCTACTCCGGCCTATTCAGGGAAGCTTCAGGATATCCAACTCCCCCTCCATCTCATCAAACTTCTAGTTTCTTATCTTTCCGACCGCAGCATCAGAGTAAAAGTACAAAAATCCTTTTCCGAACCATTTATTCCACGAGCGGGAATTCCGCAAGGATCGATTCTCGCTCCCCTTCTTTACCTCATTTTTACATACGATATCACTCATCCTTTAAATATAGATACACAGATTTCGCTTTTTGCAGATGACACGGCGATATGGACCACGGCGAGGACGTCGGCACTATGCAAACGCATAGCGCAGGGCCACCTAGACCGGATCAGTACGTGGGCGAGCAAATGGAGAATAAGACCTGACCCAAGTTAAACACAAACAATACTTTTTCATCACCCAAATTACACAAAAACACGTAGATTCAACAAAAACAACGTCCGACTAAGGTTATGGGGTGAAAACCTCGTACTGCAGGAGGACATTATTTACTTGGGAGTCAAATTCAATCAACACAATAATTGGAGATCCGATCTTCAAAACACACTTAAAAAAGTCCGAAACAGATCTAACATTCTATATGCTCTAAGAGGCAGAATTCGAGGATGTAATCCTCAAACTCTGTTACACACGTACAAAACGTTCATAAGACCAGTAGTAGCATATAGATTGTTACTCTATTCGACTTAACCTCACAGATACGTGCGACAGTTGGAAAGCTGCGAAAGAGCAATCTGACGTAGTATTTTCCGTCAGCAAATGTATCTCTTGTCAAACCATTTTTTATAAATTCATATAAAGGGTTTTCCAATAAGAGTGGGTAGATGTTGAAATGAAATAAAACAAGCTGTGTGTGAGGTATTAACGAAATTCTCTTTTTATTTGAAAGACCCATGTATGCCATTACGTATAGAATATGACATCGTTTAAATGTCCGCCGCGGCTTCTCACGGTGGCACGTATACGCTTGGTCCAATTATCAATAACTCTGCCGCATAGATCAGTTTGAATTTGTGTGGTGGCCTGCGTTATGTTGAGTTTGAGGGCATCGGTCGATTGAGGTTTATTGGCGTAGACTTGTGACTTCAGAAAACCCCACAAGAAGAAGTCTAACGGGGTTAAATCGCACGATCTTGGTGGCCAATTCACGTCACCTCTCCGAGAGATAACCCTATCCTCAAAGCGTTCACGCAGAATGTCCATTGTGGCGTTCGCTGTATGGCACGTAGCGCCATCCTGCTGAAATCACATGTCATCCACGTCCATATCGTTCAATTTAGGATAGAAGAAATTCATTAACATCGTTCTGTAACGCTCTCCGTCGACAGTGATTGCCTCACCAACGTCGTTTTCAAAAAAGTACGGACCAATGACTCCACCGGACCACAATCCGCACCACACAGAAACTTTTTGTGGATGCATTTCCACCTGATGCACCTCGTGTGGGCTGGCGTCGTCCCATTTACGGCAATTCTGTTTGTTCACATACCCATTCATCCAAAAATGCGCTTCGTCGCACAAGATAATTTTTCGGCCAAAATTGAGATCCTCTTCCAAACGCTCCGAAACCTAGGCAGCGAACAAACGGCGTTGTCTATGGTCGTTTACTTTGATCTCTCGTGTCAGTTGAATCTTGTACGGGTGCAGTCCCAAGTTCCCACGCAAAATTCGCCATGTTGAGGTTTTTGAAAGGCCGAGTTCTTGTGAACGGCGAGGAATTGACTGCCTCGAGATCTCCTGCACACTTTCACGGACAGCGGCGATGTTCTCAGCCGATCTAGCTTTCCTGCAACGTACTGGTGTTAGTTGATTATTTACCGAACCAGTCGCTTCGAATTTGGCCACTTAACGTTGGTGGGTCGACTGTGAAGGGCCACTGCGTCTGCCGTAAAATGGGCGCACTGAGCGCAACGATTGCACTAACGAACACTCATTTTGGTAATAAAGTTTTATCATTTGGACGTGCTGCTCAATAGTGTAACTTGTCATTGTAATTTGGCATAAGTGACTGAATAATAAACAACAGATTTGACAGTCGCCGCTAAAACAACATGGCCGCCACAGGCTACCAACATCTACCCGCTCTTATTGAAAAACCCTTTATAATAAAGTTAAGATTATTCAGTACATTGCGTGGGTAAAGGTTTTCTGTGGTTCCCTTACCATCTGTCAGTTGAAATATATTGACCTTGGACCGAATGGCACGTAATTAGCAAAAAAGTCGGCCGCAGCTGCATTCCCTCCAAATAAAGGAAAATTAGGTTTTATATTAAAATTGTAAATGTTAGAAAATTAATTAAGTAGAGCCAGGGTTGAAGAAGGTTGCAAAACCTTATAACTTACCAAAATAAATTATTTAGCTAGAAAACAAAAATGTACTCCATCCCCAGAAAGATTAATAAACGTATTTTGATTGATTGATTGCCGGCCTATTGGTAAATCCGGCACTGCAAATGATCCAGCCAGTTTTTGATTATCATAAAGTCAAACTCAACCGGTTTCGCAGTTTTCACTAGAATAACAAAATCTGCGAAATTAACTATATTGCATCCAGTTTTAATTTTGATGAACTTGAAAATTTGTACATAGGTAGTTTTTGTTTTTGCAAAAACAGGGTAAGTTTGTCATGTTTTTTATTATATTTTACTAATATGAATTTCTCTATGTAAGAACTCATGTAACTCCGGTATGTTAATGGAAGATTTACAATAATTAAGCAATATTTTCATTCAAATTATTCGATAAAATACTACTGATCAGAATGAAGAAGAATCTCCTGCCAATATACGATAATTGGCTGTGACCATAGAACGTACAGGTAAAGAATAACTACTCTTTATATTTCATTGAATGTAAACGTACAGTATGAAGCTGACCTTTCCCTTGATCCCATTACCGCATTCAACATGCGTATCTTGATAATGACGATACTTTCACTATAAATATACGAATTCTCTGATCTGTTAAATTTTCACTTGGTGAATTAAATACCTATCTATTATTTCATGAAATTGGAATGTTTTTTCGATTCAAATTTGTTTCCGTATACACAAAAATGTGGTTATTTCGTCAATTACATAATTATTATTGTTTATTTCTACTACGGCAAGAATAAATTTCAAGCACCTATGGTTATGAATATAAATAAATTTGCATTACTATTTTCTACGAAATTAATAGACTATTGCAATGTTTAAAAAGTCAGCAGTCATGTGTAGGAGTAGGTTTTTAATAGGTTTTATACAACGATTTTCGAAATTTTTTTGATGTCTGACATATACATATATAGTTTTATATTTTTCTGTTTCCTCCTATAATTTTCGAAATAACTTAATGAAATTCAGCACACCTATTTCACTTCAATAGCTCAATATTTGGGGCTATCAAGCATTTTTTAATACCTACAGGGCTTCCAATGAATCATCAATTTTAATTCTCTCTTTAATTTGGATAATTTTTGCTCGGTTGTATGTTTTTCGAAAACTGCATTGATGTCGAGATACATGCCAAGAATCTGAAGAAAGTGCGTTTTTTTTCGGTTCATTCAATATGGCGGCGGGCAAAGAAGAGCAGATTGAGTTAAGTTCTTAACTCATAATAAATGCAGTTTTTTCAAAAGTTCATAACTCGGTATATTAGTATTATTTATCAATATAAACTTTATTTGTGCGAAGAGCAGGAACTGTCTGATGCATAGTTTTTGATCTGTGGCCATTTGAATATTTTACTATGCAATTTTCCAGCGGACCTGAATGCGACAGGTATGGTCTGATTTCAATTTACAAAAAAGATTTTGAAAGTAGAATTCTCATAGTTCAAAACGTTCATCTTGGTTTTTCATGAAAACGTTGAGAAATATGTTAAAAATAAAGCTGAACATGACGAAAAACGGCCGAGAAATAACCGTCATGTTCAAAATACGCTTTCTAATGTCGTGCTTATCCTTGCCTGCTGCTCTACCCCCACTCTTCAACTATTCTCACGCGCTCGGCCGTTTTTCGTCATGTGCAGCTTTATTTTTAACATATTTCTCAGCGTTTTCATGTAAAACCAAGATGAACGTTTTGCACTATGTGAATTCTACTTTCAAAATCTTTTTTGTAAATTGAAATCGGAATATACCTGTCGCATTCAGGTCCGCTGGAAAATTGCATAGTAAAATATTCAAATGGCCACAGATCAAAAACTATGCATCGGACAGTTCCTGCTCTTCGCACAAATAAATTTTATATTGACAAATAATACTAACCAGAGGATCTACGCTACAACTCAAAAATTAACCGAGTTATGAACTTTTGAAAAAACCGAATTTTGGCCGGTTTTTTCCAATTTTCCTTTAGACTAAGTGTCTGATCGAGTCGTCCGACCTCTCATTTTTTTTGTCTTTTTATTTTCTACATTAAGTCTATTGACACCATCACGATTACTCTGATAGTTCCAATTTTATAAGCAAAAAAAGCGATTTTTTGCATAAAATTGTTAATAACAAAGATATCACTATATCATGTCGGAGTTGGTTTTCTTTTAACACTTTTTGCAAAAAATGCTCACTCTAAATCTCTGTAGCTTGGCCTACATAGACATAATATCGAGCGAGTTCAGAGGAAATTCTTCAAAATTATTGTTTGATTCAAGAGCAAATGAGTATTAGGTCTTTGGAATTACGGAGGGAAAACTTTGACGTAATGCTAACTTTCAAGTTGATAAATATCTTTACTGACAGTAAATATTTGTTAGCTAAAATAAGCCTTAATTGCAGGTCCGCATTATTGAGATCTAGAGAAATTTTCAACCTTAGTTTTGCTCCAACTAATTATTTTATGAACAGCCCCTTAATTAGATCACAAAGACTAGCAAGTGACTGCGAAGTTGATCTTTTTGTAGTCTCAAGTTTTTCCCTTAAGAAATATTTCGAGTCGCAACCGAAGAACAGGTAGTTAGGAGCAGGCTCGTTTTTGCAGGTGCTTTTGAAATTGTTAGTTTAATTCATAATGGAATTTGATTATGAATATTGTTTCATGTTTTTTATTTTTATTTTAAAATTGAAATTTGTAATATTATTTTTTTGTATGTTTGAATTTACTAAGTATACCAATGTAAAATGGCAGGTCCGTTTGATTAAATAAATAAAAACCTTTGCTGTTTTATGTTTTTCAGGACGAACATCTTATTGGGCAAATTTTTTACAGGGACAATAAATTTCTTGGGAAATAAGAAAGATGATTAGAACTCATAGTTCAGTCATGATATAAGTCAGTTTTGATCATATTATAACACTTTCTTGCAGATATTTGAAAATGAAATTTATAAATTTTTTATGTACTTACATGCCCATGAACCGTATTTTTTTGCTAAAGATGTGTTTTCCTCACTTGCTATGAAATATGGTGCCAATATCGCATGTAAAACTTGTAAAACGCTCCAGAGATTATTCAGTAGGAAATTAATTAATACAATTAATCCAAGAAGAGCTAGAAGGAGTATCTGAAAATCGCTAGTCTGCATCATATATCTGAAATAGAATAGAAAAATATTTTTATATAATACAGAATATTTAAATATAAATATAAATTTTTTGTGTTAGTTGCAATACCGGAGAGAGAGGTTAGACAATCTATAAGTCTTTTGTAAGAAACTATTGAAGGCAAGTATTCTGATGATAAGTATTAGCATTTTATACATTAGATACTACTAAACACTACTTCAAGGGCCGTAGCCAAAGCCTGAGCGCTCAGAGGGATCTGGAGGTGACTGCCCCCTTTTTAAGAGTAATTATTATAAGAAAACCCTCTCTAGAAAATATACCGAGGTAATGAATAATAAAAACACAAAAATAGCTTTATATCAATAGCCGATTGAAACATAAAACTAGCCTAGTTACAAACAAATCTACCTAATAGTAAAACTGACTTAAAATTATTTATTTGCGGCATCTTTTAACCCGCAAAACATTTTGGCGTTTTTCATCCTAAAATAAAAAAGCGACAAACGAGCGGCTACTAGCAGGGTTGACAGTTTTTTCAGAGCCGTGTCGCACTTTAGACGCTAATTTGTCGCCCAAAAGCGCAACCATGGTTGCGACATGTTAACGGGGAAACATTGGTAACAAGTATTTTTGCAATTAAAATTCACTTATTCTAGCAATTAGTTTTTACGTGTTCTGCTGCTAATTTGTCGCCCAAAATCGCAATCATGATTTTTTCGCAACCGCACGAAAAAATAGTGCACCCAACATGTTGCCTACTCGTCAAAAAAAAATAATAGGTAAAATACTATTACAATCAAAACCACGCTTTTGTTACAAATATCTTTGTTTTTATATAAACTGTTCACAAAACATCATTACATCATCTTTGTCTGTGGTTTAAGTTGTGGATTGGTTCTGCTATTGATACATATCAGAATTAAATTTTGAATACATAGCTTTGCTAGGTCTAAATTATTTACAGCAAATCTCATTTATTGCAAAGTGAGATCTAATAGACACAACTGAGTTTAACATTTTTAGTTTCGAATTTTACATTCATCAAATTCATCAATGAAAATATTCTTTCCACGAATGCATTGGATGACGGTGAGCTTAGAAGAGTAAATGCAAAAATAGAGCTAAATCTTTAAACATGCATCGATAGGCTGCATTTACAAAATCTATAAACTTCCTCCAAAAAATAATAGGGTTATCAGGGACTGGTTATCCAAAAATCTCTTTCCAATCCACATTTAACAAGTTTCTATATTGTATCTCCATGTCAGGTATACTATTGAGAGTTACAAAAGTAAGTGGCAGCTCAGAAAATTTTGGTCTTTGGACTGGATTTTAAATTATAGCAGGAGTAAAACTTATTATCTACCGAAAAACATTTAAATGCGAGGACATGCGTTTGATTAATTCAAGTGAAACTACTTCAATAAAATCCACACATTTCCCTTTGATTTCTTCAACCTCTTTAGATAAAATATTATTAGCCGTTAATTCATTCTTAAACTCAGAATATTATATTTTACTTTTAAGTGGAAATACAACTAAAAACGATTAAGCGCAAACAAGTGACGAAGCCAGAGAGAAAATATTAACTAAGTTGTTCATTTATAAGCTATTTGTTTTATTTATTCAGAGTTTCCTATGAGAAATGTTTTATTTATTATTTTTTATTGGAATAAATTTTTTTATTTTTCCAAAATGTTTTTTAATGAGTATTCGATTTCCGGTATACTTTTCTAGGTAAAAAGACAGAAAAAGCTGTATATTCCTTTTTTTTTCACGTATATTTATTTTAGTACTTTGTAAAAAACAAGCCCCCTCAAGAATTTATTTAGCCCCCTCTAGAAAGCAGTGCTGGCTACGGCCCTGCTAACATATGACATTTGAGCAATTTACATATAGAGCTGTAGGCTACCTGCAAATTGTACTTAATAAAGATGTACTTTCTACTATCTTACGCAAGTCTCGTAAAAAAAAAACAAGTGTTTCTCAATTTCTATTGTTTGAGCAAAACGGAATGAAATGGAATTCAGTCGTTGCGTGTCCACGACTGCATGCGAAATTGAACGGCATGTTTAACCGATTTGTCAAGGTTACCGATCCATGTAGTTCAATTTAAGATAGTTGCAGTAAATTGAATTTTCATGCAACTGCTTTTAATTAATCGCGATGAAGTATGAAAAACCTGATTTTATCATATTATTCTACCATGAAATTGTTCTATTTTTCACTTGTATATTATTTGTTTACTTTACCTTAGATACGGTTGCTATAAATACATTCATTATGCCCTAGGACGTTATGAGCGGGCATTATGGATCATAACACCCGCTCATTGTACGAGGAGCAATAAAGCAACTTCCAATGATTAATTACTTCATAATCCTTGTCGTATACGACTCTGGATTTCTACGTCAAAGAATTATTCGCAGCTTTGGCTGCATTTTCTATGATATTCCCCTTGGGGGTTAAAAAAAAATTCCATCTTTCCTTTTTTCAATTTATTTTTGTATTTTAAGACTTCCAACAGAAGAAAAGCCAGCAATGGAATGAGACAAAAATAATTCGCACAAAACGGTCAAATATAATCAACAAAACTGACAGTGCCTACTATGAGAAAAGAAAATGGAAATTATAGGAAGGCAGATGAACCGATTTTAAACTAATCTATTTTTTCAACATAATATAATAAACCACTGAGAGAAATGAATATTTTGCCCGGCAAAATTTGGTTCGATTGTAATATGACTATGACATTTTTGCCACAAAAAACGCTCTGAACGGCTCGGTGATTGTTGATGCAATATTGTCATTTCGGCGAATATTGCCTAAGGCACAACCAAACTAGAACATGTGTACGAAGGAGAGAAATTGTTCCTGCTTAAATTTGCATCTCGAGTGGTAATTCGAAACAAATGACTCTTTATTTTCACGAGAAAATTATGTCTAACAGTAATATGGTGACATTTCAGAAAGCTCAAGGTCATGAAAATAAACGCATTCTATATTAAGATTGTTAGAAATGGTTCACAAAAATATTATCGGGGGGTAATCACTCTGACTAGTACTGCAAATTTAGCCGGACATATTTCTTTCGTCGTTGTAACTTCGAAATACCTGTACTTTGCTATTGGCAGATTTAACGAGAGCTGTTTCTGACAAAATCACGAGAGCGTAGGCTCGAGTTGATTTTGTCCCTGAACAAGATAGAGTGTAAATCTGCCAATTGAAAGTAAGTATGAGGAAAACAGACACAAAAAATATCCTGGTAATCTGAGCTCGAAAGTGGTATTTGGTAGCGACAATTCCAATGGAAATTAATTGTTTATTATTGAGATTCATTGAAAAAGCGCTGAGGGCCGAGGTCGCCTCTAAGCCTAAATAACCTACTTAACATAATGAAGCGATACTGAAAATAAGGAAACCAAAAATAGAGAACGTCAATCCTATTAAATATCTTTATTCAATCTATATATCTAAATTAACAATAACTAGAAGAATAATTGTTTAGAAAAGAATCAATTGTTTCTAATAGAAAATACATATTATTTTTTATATTGATGTCATATTGGGTTCAGTGGGAGCAATTTCTCCTTAGCTGTATGCAGATATTGGTTTTCGACATTTCCCGAAGACATGGATGTTTGTTAGACACTGTGGCGCTATGGTAAATCATTATCGCAAAGTTTTATCTCGGAGATTCCTGTTTTACAAGATGGCGACAATGATGCTCATTAATCAAGTTGTAATAATCTAGGGCTTTTAAGTAGATCTGTGGTAATCACGGAATGTCTTAGTGTTATTTTTAACTTAATTCTTGTTGCATTAATACCTTTCTGCTTTATAGCTAAAGTTGACACGGCGCTTGGAGCGATGAGAATGATTAGAATTTTTTTATTCTGTGTATCCAGTCCAATTTTTTCAGCTTGAAAATTTTCCGTTGACTCCTATAGGAATATTTTTGTACCCAGCATCTTGATGAATTATTTTTCCAAAACGGATTGGGGAGTTGATACAATATAATCTAATCCAAGTTTGTAAATATGGTTCGGTCCTTGTGATAATATTTTATAAAACAATGTTTACTGGGCGATGCTGATGCTAAGGATTTTCTATATTTTTTATTAGCCATTTAACTAATCGCAGCAACTTGTTTGAGCCACCGCTGACATGTTTTGGAGAAAAAACTGTATTATATTCAATGCGACCAGGATTGAATCACCTTGTATTTGATTTTTTCTTTCTTTAAAATAGTGTACTTTACAAATTGCAGCTTCGCCTCCTCGCCAAGCTAACTCATATGCAGCGCTATATGAAAAAATCTTTTCAAAAGACCTATGGGACTATTTTCATCCCATATTAATGTCATTTTAACAATTTCACTTTTTAGTTAATGCTACTGAACTATTTTTACGTTTTTCTAAATTAGCCTGTGTAAGTTTTTTTTCGTTTAGAGTTACGTGCATCACGGGATTCTTAAAATGCCAAATCAGTGAAAGGGTTGAAAGTAACATTAAAAACTTTTCGAAATACATGGTTTGCAAACATATTCGCGGTTGTGTTCCACATTGTTTTCAACCCACGGTATTCTTTATAATCTTTCCATTCTGTTTCTTCATATTAAAGCCCCAGTCCATCAATATTCCTGCCACATTTTCCAATGACTGTTCGGTTTCCAAATTGAAGTTTCGTTGTTCACAAAATTCACTAAACAATTGATTCCAAAATGGAATGAATGACTTTTTTTTGTATTTTGCAGGAGTGTTGATATTTTCGATCTCCCTTATTATTTCTGCCTCGCTAATATTTCCAAATCTCCACCAAGATAGTTTACTGGAATATTCAGGTATTGGTTGTAAAATTCTGTTTTTCGATCATTTTACAATTGTCAAACTGATGCAACGCTTGCTAAACGAATAATTGCTAGCGTTGGTAAGGTAACGTAATTTATCCGATATTTTTATCCACTTGCATTTCTGTTCCTTCCTATTTATTCGATAGCAAACTACGATTTTCGTTCTCTCAAATGGGAATTATTATACATGAGTGGAATTGTCGCTGAAATACTAACTTAGTAAGTTTTGCCGGCTTGCATGTTTTATCGCTGTGAAACGAGAGTAGCTATGGAAACTTCCTCACTAAAAATGGAATGAGTGAAATAGTCATTATAATAATAGTATATTATTCAACGAGTGCTATTTTTCACGAGGGTGAAGTTTGCGACACGAGCTGCAAGCGAGTGTCGCAATTCACCCGAGTGAAAAATTGTAATTTTGTGCGAGTAGAATAATATACTTTGTCCACGACTTCCTCGAAAAAATTAGTAATAATCTGCATTTTCAACAATAAAAATAGTTATCAAAAGCGTTGACATAACATTTTATTTTTCACTTGTATATAATATGTTTATTTCACCTTGGATACGGTTGCTATAAACACACTCATTATGCCCTAGGCCATTATGCCCGCATTTGCGGGCATAATGGATTCAACACGCCCGCTTATTGTACTAGGCGAAATGAAGCAACTGTTATTGATTAAATACTTCATCATCCTTGTCCGTATACGACTCTGGATTTCTCCGGCAATGAATTATTCGCAGGCGGCTTTTGGCTGCATTTTCTATGATATTCTTGGGTAAATTCATTTTCATTTTCCATTATTTCTATAGAGACTACGACAAGAGAAAGCAGCAATGACATTCACTGAATATGATGACAAATATATTCACGGAACTTCAAAATATCAACCATGACATGCCTACTATGAGAAGGAAAATGGATAGGAGCAATGAAACGATTTTAAAATCGGCTTTTTCATCATAATATAAATAATTTTTTCGTGAAAAAATAAAATCTTGTAATGCACCGCGTGCGTTTACTAGATCCGTTATGCCCATCGGGCAACATTCATTCCCTCGGGCCAGAGGCCTGCGGCCGAATGTTTCCCTAGGGGCATAATGATCTATATAACGCACTTGGTAGCAGTAAATAGACTATTCTGTGTTCCCTGAAAACTGCAATACTCACGTAAACGTCAACTATTTCAACTTGACATCGATTCCATTCCTTTCTTTCACTCTGATAAAAATGAAATAGATAATTTATTAGAGTAAATATTCAATAAGTTGGGCAATATATTAAATATTAGTTTAATAATTTGCCTAAAAGTTATCTTAGTTACATAAAACCTAAAAATCTAATAACAATACTATCCTAACAATGTGAATGATAGTCTCAAGTTTGGACATACGTTTTGAGTGTGACGTCATGCAGTGTATAATAAAACATTATACACACTAGTGAATAATAGGTATAATTGTACTTCAGGAAGCACACGTATAATGAATGATTTATAGTACAGTCGTGGACAAAATAATTTTTTTGTGAAAAATAAAATCTTGTATGCACCACGTGCGTTACTAGATCTATATAACGCACTTGGTACATATATAACTATTGACGATCCATTTTACTTCCAATATATGATACATTTTACAATAACTCGTTTTGAACTATAGGCCAGTCAGTTGAGTTAATCAATTGACAATAATTACAGAAGTTTTAAAACTCAAATGTAGGCTCGGGAAGGGGATAAAAACAAATTATGGAATTTTGCAACCTTTTCCGAAGTCCGGAACATTGTGAAAAATGCAATAAATTAATTGCTGAGTTCTTGCGACAATAATTCCAAATGTTCTGCAAACTTGGAGTCCTGTCAAATATATTATTTCATGTCAAATATCAGATTTACAACCAATTCAACGGTACGGAATATTTTTTTTTATTAACTGAGATTGAATTCTCGCACATCACTTGGTGAAACATCATAAAGAATAAAGTATAAACTTTAAAATAAAAAACACTTGGCTTATGTTTCACAATATAAAAAAATATTTAGATACTGTATTTAGCAGTAACGAAAAGTCGACATTTTTCGAGTTATGAACTCATTATCAAGACTGACTACAGGAGAGTATTACATCGTATTTTATAAGAGAGACAAGAGCAAAGGTGATACCTGAAAATCAATTTGTCCGTTTACAAGGGGTAATTGACTATTATGGGCGGAACTTATTTCGAGAATTTCAAGAAGGTCAAAATTTATGTGCCTAATTTGAGTAGCAAAATTTGTAACAGACTATCGAAAAATAACGTTAAAACAATTTGTACAAATAAAAGAAACTTGAAGTCATTCTTGGTCAATAATAAGGAAAAATCTAACATCGGAGAAAACAGTGGTGTTTACAAAATATTTTGGGACGAATGTCCTGCTTTCTATATTGGACAGACAGGAAGGAATATAAATATGCGTGTTGAAGAACATAAGAAGTCAATTTTACAAAACAAAAATACCACTGGCTTCTCTGAGCATTGTATAAAATTCAATCACTTGTTGGATTTCAACAAAACCAAATTGTTACATTCAGGTAACAAAGGAAAGCGCCTTGACCTTCTTGAAATTCTCGAAATAAGTTTCGCCCATAATAGTCAATTACCCCTTGTAAACGAACAAATTGATTTTCAGGTATCACCTTTGCTTTTGTCTGTATTAAAAAATACGATGTAATACTCTCCTGTAGTCAGTCTTGATAATGAGTTCATAACTCGAAACATGTCGACTTTTCGTTACTGATAAATACAGTATCTAAATATTTTTTTTATATTGTGAAACATAAACCAAGTGTTTTTTATTTTAAAGTTTATACTTTATTTTTTTTTATTAAAAATTAACGTTTTTCTTCGATAAACTGATCCAAAAGTTCTGAAAACTTGACAGATACTTCAGAAAAATATATCGAACACAGTTTTATAAATTTGCAATATTTTACGTTGACCAGAATATGTTTATTTATAAATTGTTTTAATTCGTGGTCATGTTATCGAAATAATTACAAAAATTTTGAAAATTGGTTGCAAATCTATTCTGATGCATTTGCAAATTTGCGAATGCATCAGAATAGATGTTTTCTAAATTTGCAACCAAGTTTCAAAACTTTTGTAATTATTTCGAGACCATCTTTGTCGAAAAAATTACCACGAATAAAAAAAATATAAATAAAGATGTTCCGGTCAAAGTAAAAGGTTGCAAATTTATACAACTGTTCGGTATATTTTTCCGAAGTACCTATCAAGTTTGCAAAACTTTTGGAATTTTTTTTGGTCAGTTTATCGAAGAAAAATGTTGATTTTGAATTAAAAAAAATGTTCCGTACTCTTGAACTGGTTGCAAATTTGACATGTGATAAAAAATAATTTATTATTTTATTTATTACTACTCCAAGTTTGCAGAAATTTTGGAATTTTTTTTACAAGCATACAGCAAAATTCAATGTTATAGTCATACTATATGGCGTGTACGTCACAGTCATGCGCAAATAACGACGCAAGGCTGCCTACCCAAATAAATAAAATTCGAAACGGTCAAAATTCATATCTGTCGTAAGTAATTTTCTGAAAAAGTAGTTATATGGTGATAGTGACCGGATCATCCATTTCGACAAATATTCTGTTCTTAACATATCAAATTGTATGTATCTCTCAAGAAAAACTAACATTCCGAGTAATGAAAATAAGTTGAATGTTTGTTAAGTTGTCATTTAATTGAAAAATTTGCAATGTTGTCGGACCTTCTCGACCAATCGGCATTTCAC
This sequence comes from Cynegetis impunctata, assembly GCA_030704885.1. NCBI lineage: Eukaryota > Metazoa > Arthropoda > Insecta > Coleoptera > Coccinellidae > Cynegetis > Cynegetis impunctata. The sequence goes on from JARQZK010003843.1 coordinate 19,683, forward strand.
GTTTGACAGTCGCCGAGTAACGTAGAAGATTTTGTAATTAAGTTTGATTTATCGATCGATGAATATGGATTCCATATAGATAGACACTTCTGGTAGGGAATAATGGACAATTTGAATTTACCGCTAAAAATCCCCGCCATGTCAAACATGCAAGATATCTCATTTTGTTGAAAATTGGGTTAGCTATTTAGATTTAAGATTATTTATTACGTCTGGCAACAGTGTTCACGATCGACGTCATATACAATTGGTGACGTACACGCCAACGGTCGCTGGACAGACTATATTGCAATTTCAGCAATGTTCCGGACTTCGGGAAAAGGTTGCATAATGAGTTTTGTTCCTTTGTCTATGTAGCATTCACTAGACCAAAGTTTAAAAACTCTTTGAATTATTGTGAAATTTTCATTATGGCATCATCATAATTTGCTACTTTCTTTTCTGGAAAAAATCAAAGTTGAAATAGTAGCTGCCATGGAATTTGGGTAAGGGAATTCGTTTATCCAAATGTTGTGAAATGGTTATGGCAACAGCTCCATTTAATTAAATTCAAGACAGAAATTATTATTGAATCTCACTAAGAAAAAAAAACATTATTATAAAATGAATGTTTGAGGCTATTCCAAAAAAATTTCGTCCATCGAATTGCAAACCATTCAATAGACTTATTCACTCAATATTATATGAACAGCATTACCAATAATTTCATTAATAGGTACTATACTTTGGAGAGAAAGAAATGTGAACTCTCAATGCTGAAAATTGGTAATGATTGAAAAATTTCATTTTTCATACTCACTAGGAGTTATCATTTTCCTTTATATTTTTTTCACTAGCCTTGGATGTAATTATTCATTTCTTGTACATAATTATCAGGTGCGTATATACACTGTTGGATCACTCAAAGCAAAACATTTCACTATTGAGTGTTCTTTCCGATCCTAATCACTTCTGTCATCTCCTCTGCGAGGGTCCCTATCTCTCTTCTATCCATTTTGTTCAACTTTAATTTTTGACTATATATATATATATATACACTGGCCAGCAAAATTAACGCACCACTAAAATTTGGGTCAATTTCAAAGTTAATTTTCTCGGGAACTGCTGAATCGATTTAGATAAAATTTGTTTTCAGTGTAGCTTAAATCTTCAGAAATGACGTTATGCAAAGAGAGAAAATTTAAATTCGAGTTTTAGGCATATACTGGTTGTTTGAAGAAAAACTAGTAAAATGCACAACTTTTGTCATATTCTGTGGGAATTCCCATCAACAGTATTAGGTGTCTCTCTAAGTCAAAATATAGCCCCATCTTTTACAAGCATTTGGTTTTTTTATTCACGTTTTTATCTCACATATTAAATGAAATACAGAATTTAATTTAAAACGTAACAACTAAAATTTATTTTAAAAAAATTTGAAATAAAATCTTAAACATTAAAATAAAAAGTCAACATCGGGTGTTTTCTCCCCTATTCCTTATAACTGATTGACATCGACGACCCATATTTTGAACCAGACGTCTAATTTTTGCTTGATCTATATTTGTCCATATTTCCCTCATAATGTTTTCTACATCATCCAAGGAGGCACGTGGGGGTTGATGACCTCTAAGCTGCCTTTCATTAGATTCCATAAATGTTCTGTAGCGTTAAGGTCTGGACTACCTGGAGGCCAATCTAGGACCTCAATATTCACCTGATTTAGATAATTTAGTTCTATTTTCGCAGTATGTGGTCTGGCATTATCTTGCATTAGTATAAAATTATCTCCAATATAACCAGCCATAGGGACCACATGCTCTGACAAAATTTCGTCAATGTATTTTTCACTATTTAAAGGTGCTCCATGCAAGGACATGATGTCTGTACGAGCTGCCAAAGAAATTCCGCCCCAAAACATCACAGAGCCTCCATTAAATAACTCGGTTTAGCGAATATTATTTTGTGAATAACGTTCGTTTGGCTGTCGAATAATTTCTGAGCTTCGATCCTTGCTGTAGAGATAAAACCTCGTCTCATCAGTGAACAAAACTCGTTCCCAATCTTCAGCAGTCCAGTTCACATGTTCCCTAGCAAATTGAAGTCGTTAAGTCTTTTTTCGACATTAAATTCCGTATTTCATTTAATATGTGAGATAAAAACGTGAATAAAAAAACAAAATGCTTGTGAAAGATGGGGCTATATCTTGAATTAGAGAGACACCTAATACTGTTGATGGGAATTCCCACAGAATATGACAAAAGTTGTGCATTTTACTAGTTTTTCTTCAAACACCCAGTATATGCCTAAAACTCGAATTTAAATTTTCTCTCTTTGCATAACGTCATTTCTGAAGATTTAAGCTACATTGAAATTTTTTTTTATCTAAATCGATTCAGCAGTTCGCGAGAAAATTAACTTTGAAATTGACCCAAATATTAGTGGTGCGTTAATTTTGCTGGCCAGTGTATATATATATTTGAAGTAAGATCACAGTCGTACTAATTTGTATTTAGAAGGTAAGGGAAATCGACTGAAAGTTGAATATTAATCTCTTCATTCTATGCCAAGCTTTCGAAACACATTTGTTTCTTCCTTAGGGCTACTAGAAAAACTGTTCACAATTAGAATTGGTTTTTTAAAAACGTAAGAAATGAACTTACGGAAAAGTGAGATCAACAAAATTTTTCTATTACATTGAAAATGATCATTGGATTAGCTGAACTAAAATTATACGTAATATCACATCCACAAATTTTTTCTCATAAAAATAGAATGACAATTGACATCAATTAATCGGTTAAACATATGACGGAAAATTCTATGATGAAATTACACAGATATCATTGGCTGGCTAGCTTGGTTCTTTTTCTTAGCGGTTGACAATAGGAAAGTATATAATATGTTGCTTAAATTCTGCACATTGGATTTCTTGTTTATGCTGTTATGTTCACGTTGTATGTGTATCATCTCCATTATCAATCTTTTATTATAACTAGATGTTTTATCTAAAATCTCTACACTATCTAAATTTATCTGGTGTTTTTGTTCAACTGAATGTTTGGTCAGGGCACATCTCACATTTTTCTTTTTTATATCGCTCTTATGTATGCTCACTCTATTTTTTAACCACTGTGAAGTTTGACCCACATATGTAGCTTGACAGTTACTGCAATTTATTCTGTAATCTACATTTGAATTAAAATGTTTTGGGGTTGCATCTTTCAACCTTGTAAATAGTTTGAAGACTGTTTTTGAATTATAGGTGGCTATCTTCATATTTTCATTCTTGAAACAGTTCTTAATTTTTCCTGTCAAATTTTTGATATTTAGTATACTACCGTACTTGGTAAGATCATCACTATCACTATTTCTTTGTGGTGTGCTGTCATCATGTTGTACTGGTGTTGATTCATATAAAAGTTTTTTAACCATCCACATTGGGTAACCATTATCGGTGAAGATTTTAATTTAATATTCAACTTTCAGTCGATTTCCCTTACCTTCTAAATATATATATATATATATATATATATATATATATATATATATATATATATATATATATATATATATATATATATAAATATATGCAAAACTTTTATTACAAGTTGAACATTAGGCCAACTGTGACGCAGAGCTATCTTGGTTGAGTATCTGGAGTTCTATTTAATGAAATTCACTCAATTTACCGAATATTATGCAAAATGGTGGTGCGTTCAATCAGTGATACTCATCTGACAGCTAAAAAACATTTTCAGCTTCTTCAAAATATAACACACCTTCCTTACAGTGATCATATTTCAGTTGAAAGCTGTTTTTGAAATCACCATAGTATATATTTAGCTATGTCAAAGAGTTCATTTTATTCAGAGTGGCAGCTGTGGAAGACGTTGCCGGAAAAAGTATTTCGGGCTACGTATAGCATCCAACGTTCTTAAACTTCTCTTCGTTGAGTTATGATCCATCAAGAAAACTGATGTATGCTGCACTTTAGAATGATTAGTGTAATGATTTTGTAAGATTATATAATGAACAAAAACAAATCTTGAATTTACTACGTTTATTATCACAAAAATACTTCGAAAAATATAACACTGCGATTGCAATTTCGGTCACTAGAACATCATCGGGCAGATTGCGTTAAGAACTGAATACAAAATAATTATAGATTTGCGCTTACGGGTGGGAAAGAATTATTGCAGGTACCTAAATAGACAAGAGGAACACATTTCAAAAAGGGCTAATAGAAGTTCCCAAATTGGTACAATAAAATGTTTTTAGAAAAATCATAATTTTTTGAATACACTCCATATAGAAGAACATATCAAGTCAATCTGATCGTTCAGCAAGATATCTTTTGCATTATGATTGAGTTTAAAAATTTCTGATGACTAAGTAAGTAAGTTTGGTTCCTTTCGGTAATTTGTGCATAATTTGAAAATTATCTATTTGTGGAAATGGGTGGTGATTTTCACGGCAATGATTTGAAAACGTTGAATCCGTTTTATTTTTCAAAAAAGATTGTTGGTGTTCTTTAAATCTTGTCTTGAACGATCGACCAGTCTGACCTATATACACTCCTTTACATACAGGACAAATAAAAATATTTAGTGTATTCAAACAATGATTTTTCCAAGAACATTTTATTGTACCAATTTGGGAAATCCACTTCTATTAGCCCTTCTTGAAATGTATTCCTCTTGTCTATTTAGGTACCTGCAATAATTCTTTCCCACCTGTAAGCGCAAATCTATAATTATCTTCAAGTATTCATTCTCAGCTCAATCTGCCCGATGATGGTCTAGTGACTGAAATTGCAATCGCAGTATAATATTTTTCAAAGTATTTTTGTGATAATAAACGTAGTTAATTCAAGTTTTGTTTTTGTTCATCATGTTAAATTATCACGTAGTAACGACGGATTCCATCAACTATTTAGAAATTATATGATCTGAATCTTGAAAACAATATCGAAAATGATTTAGTATAATTGAACAAATGTCGATAAATTCAACGAAATAATCCGACTCATCGAAACTTATACTCATATAGTGTAAAGTATTGAGAAATTACTTGGAAATGAATATAATTCAAGTACTCTATGTTTAAATTTATGGGTCAATTACCTTTCACAATATATTTCATGTGCGGGTTATGTTTTGTTATTGTTATGTCAGGGTTACGGAATAAATAATCTGCTTTCTAGCTCTGAAGAATTATTCGATTCATACCTTACCCAATATATTCAACTATTCTTACTCAAATAATTATCTGTGCATCAACAAAAATCATTATGTCATTACCAAAACAAATCAAAAGTAAAAATTTTTATCATTCTCTGTATAAACTATCCTTTAAATTTCAAAACGTTAATCAATATATATATATATATATCTATATATAAATTATATATATATATATATATATATATATATTATATATATATATATATATATATATATATATATATATATATATATATTTTATATTTATATATATATATATATATTTATAATTATATATATATATATATATATATATATATATATATATATATTATATATATTATATCTATATATATATATATATATATATATATATATATATATAATATATATATATATATATATATATATATAATATATATATATATATATATATATATATATATATATATATATATATATATAGATATTTATATATATATATATATATATATATATATATATATATATATATATAACTTTTGAAGAAATATACCTGACATAAACCAGGTAACACGTAAAATAGTGACACTGTTCAGACATGTCCTTGATTCGAGAGTTGCAAATTATAACGTAGTGACAATCTCTCAATTGCTTTCCAGGCTGAAGGACAGAACAGCAACCATGCTCAACAGCAACGTCATTTATGAAATACCATGCTTAGAATGCGAAGACACTTACATCTTACATCGGCCAAACAAACCAATGGCTTGAACAACCCAACATAAAAGCGACTGTCTCTTAGAAAAAAATTCATGCGCAGTCGTAGAACACCAGAAAAGTACAGGACATGCATTTGATTTTCATAACGTAAAAGTTATTGACCATCAGGATAATTATAAAAAAAGATAATTTTTGGAAATGTGTCATATGAAAAAAAGCAAAAATTGTGTAAATTATAAATCTGATACGGGCCAAGCAACATTTATTGCAAAATTTTTCATCACATATAGATTACCTCCGCCAGGTGACAAACCGAAGATTGACACTCGCAGAGCACCGAAACTAGTCAAGCTGATTCTCACCCAGTCGTGTTGCATCCGTTGAATGTTGTGTTTGTAATTTAATTTTTTCAAAACTCTAGACCTGTAAGTTTTATTTGTGTGTTGTCCAGAAATTGTTCATCATTGATCTAATTTATTATAGTATTACTCCTGATGAAGTCACAAAGGGTGACGAAATATTAAGTTGATGAGAAAATAAGAGTTTCAATTTCCCGACAAACCGCTTACCTGATATCCTAATATATTGAAATTTATATATAAATCTATATATATATATATATATATATCTATATATATATATATATATATATATATATATATATATATATATATATATATATATCTATATATATATATATATATATATAATATATATATATATATATATTTATATATAATATATATATATATATATTACTATATATATAATATATATATATATAATTATATATATAATAATATATATATATATTAATATATAATAATAAATATATATAAATATATATATTATTATATATATAATATATATATATTATAATTTATATATATATATATATATATATATATATATATATATATATATATATATATATATATATATATATATATATATATATATATATATATATATATATATATATATATATATATATATATATATATATATATATATATATATATATATATCAGACAACAACAAAATCTGGAAATTCGTGTTACAGGAGGACTAAAACGAATTTAAAACTACTTTGTATGTATGAAATCGCTAATCTTGGCACATCAGCTTTTTATTGAGAAGGTTTCTATGTAACCTTTTTGACTTTAACTCATCGCTGTATTAAATTCCAAAGTATCAACTTCCATACCGTTCAACCGATCGCATTACAAATTTCTTTTTCGTTTAACTAGACTGAGCCACAGCAACGCGTGGCCGGGTAGTTAACACTAATATATTTCTGATGAAAAGTTTTCATATTTATAAATGTTATGTTATGTAGAATTTATTTGCTTACCAAAGCATGATGTTTTGTCGCTTATTACTATACTTTCAGAAATTATTCATCATACCTTACCTTGAATATCCAATGTTTCATTGGGTACAGGGCCGTAGCCAGCACTGCTTTCTAGAGGGGGCTAAACAAATTGTTGAGGGGGCTTGTTTTTTACATAGTACTAAAATAAATATAGGCACGTAAAAGAAAGACAGGAATATACAGCTTTTTCTGTCTTTTTACCTAGAAGTGTATACTGGCAAACTAATATTCATTAAAAAACATTTTGGAAAAATAAAAAAGTTTATTCTGATAAAAAATAATGAATAAAAAATCTCTCATAGAAAACTGGATAAATGAAAGAAATAGAAATAAAAAATATTTAAAAGAAAATAAAAATTGTTCTTTCATCATTGAATATAAAGAAATAAATAAATATATCTATAGACGTTTACATCATAGAGCCACTTTTTGGAGGAAGGTTATAGATTTAAAAAATGCAGCCCCTAATTCATGTTTGAAGATTTAGCTCTATTTGCATTTACACTTCTAAGCTTACCGTCATCCAATTCATTCGCGGAGAGGATATTTTCATTGATTAATATTGTTAAATGTAAAATTCGAAACCAAATGATACTAAAAATTTTAGATTCAGTTGTGCCTAATAGATATCACTTTACAATAAATGAGATTTGCTGTAAATAATTTGAGCCTAGCAAAGCTATGTATGCAAAATTTAATTCTGATATGTATCAGTACCAGTAGCAGAACCAATCCACAACTTCAACCACAGACAAAAATAATAGAATGATGTTTTGCGAACAGTTTATATAAATATTTGTAACAGAATCGTGGTTTTGATTGTGATAGTAATTTAAGTAAAAAGTCCATAAAACACCTACTATTGGATTTTGGACGAGTAGGCAACATGTTGGGTGCACTATTTTTTCGCGCGGTTACGAAAAAATCATGATTGCGATTTTGGGCGACAAATTAGCAGCAAAACACGCATGAAATAACTGCTAGAATAAGTGAATTTCATACGCAAAAATACTTGTTACCAATGTTTCCCCGTTAACATGTCGCAACCATGGTTGGGCTTTTGGGCGATAAATCAGCGTCTAAAGTGCGACACGGCTCTGAAAAATCTGACAACCCTGCAAGTAGACGCCCGTTTGTCTCTATTTTATTTTAAGATAAAAACGTCAACATGGTTTGCGGGTTAAAAGATGCCGCAAATAAATAATTTCAAGTCAGTTTTACAATAAGGTAGATTTGTTTTTAACTAGGCTAGTTTTATGTTTCAACGCAGATGTGAACATTTTTTGTTTGTAATAATTCTGGTATCTTTTCTAGAGGGGGCTTAAATGATCCCAGAGGGTGCTGGCATCCCCTTGGGTACGGCCCTGATTAGGTACCTTTTTAATTTAGACTATTTCGAAAAATTAATCGTAAAGAAATAATTCTTGTTGCTAATAAAAATTATTTGAAGGATGTCCATTATCTTTTTGTTAACTTCGTTGTTAATTTCAGTGCTAATTGGTAAGATTCAGAAAGTAGTTTATATCGTAAATGCAACTACAAGCAAATAATCCTAATTAGTAGTTTCTTGATAAAAGACTTGAAAATTTTCGAATTAGTTCTGCGGACAGTTATGTAACAACGCCAATTGTTAACCAATTGACGGTAGAGATGGATAGGCTATTTAAAGAACCAGTCAGTGTTGTAACTTGATTTCTCTTCTTCTGCCGGATGATCTATCGAGAATGATAACTTTCACCTCTGATGTACATTCAACCAAATATTGTTCAGTTGCGATTTTTAATTTCGTAACCTCAAAGAACTGGTATTAGTGAAAAATATCTATACTTTGATGAATAATTTTAAACAAGAAAGGTACAGTGGCCTGCGGTATCGTTTTGTTTAACGTTGCTTATGCGCTAGATTTCTACCGATCCCTCAGATTAAAAAGTTGTTTTCTGTTATCATATTGGTGGCGTATAGGACCATTATTGACAAAGCTAATATTGCCTTAAATAATTTGTTACCATAAGAATTTAGTTTAACATATATTTAATATATTCACAATGACAATATTCTTCATCACATGAGATCATACATGTATATATATATATATATATATATATATATATATATATATATATATATATATATATATATATATATATATATATATATATATATATATATCTATATATATACAACAACAAAGAAATTAGTCGCGGGAAAATATTAAACAAGTAGAGCATATAAGCGGGCTATACCGATAATTCTGCTCTACTTGTCTATATATATATATATATATATATATATATATATATATATACATATATGTATATATATATATGTATATATATATATATATATATATATATATATATATATATATATATATATATATATATATATATAATCTCTTGAAAATTATTAGCAATAACAGGCTTGTTGAATCTTAAAAAACTCGATTTTATTAAAAAGTTGACGTTTCGCCAAGACATTCATGGCTTTATCAAAACTTTTGAAAAAATTGAAATTTCTTTGACATTTATTGATTTGAAAAATTTGAATAGAAACATACTACTATGTTTCACTAACATTTTTTCGACTGTGGCCGTTCTTTGTTATTTATTACGTGCTATTCAGTCCAATATTAACATTCAAATTTGTTATTATTAGAAAGTAAGGGAAACCACAGAAACCTTCACCCACGTAATGTTCGAAATAGGTTCAAATTATTTTGATTTTGAAGAGTCAAAGAATAATAATAATAGGGTACTATTTATCTTTTTTTCAAAAATTTCTCATTGCGGATGTGGCCGTCTTCAGTTATTAATTACGTGCTATTTAGTCCAATATCAACAGACAGCTCTGTTGATATTAGATGGGAAGGGAACCACAGCAACCTCACCCACGTAATGTACAAAATAGGTTTAAAATATTTGATTGTTGTCTTTGAAAAGACATTACTTGTGATTTTGGAGATCACATGTTCTAAACTATACTTCCTTTCTAGAAAAATTGAAAATTCTAGATGTTTAGATTTTGTCTAAGAAGATGAGTTGTTGTGGTTAGAGTTTGTTTTTTGAATTATTTTGTTTTGATTTATATTGTTTCTTAGAAAAATTAAAGAATTAAATCTGCGTATATTGAACTCAAATGTTTGATATCTGTTCTATCATTTACGACTTCATTTAAATGTTTTTGAATATGTAACATTTCTAAAATTTCTCTGCGTTTTTGATCTTTTTCTATTTCTAAAATTTTTGTGCTATTAAAGTTGAAAGTATGATTCTCATTGTTTTTATGTTTTATTAGTGCTGTGGTTTGTGTTCTGGTATATTTGTGTGCTTTTAATCTTCCTTCTAAATTTTGAAAAGTTTGTCCTATATATGATTTATTACAATTATTACAGGGTATACTATAAACCACATGAGATTTTTGCAGAAGAGGTGTTGTACTTTTTAATTTAGAATATATTTGTTTAATTTGATTTTGTGCGGTGTGGGCTACTTTAATATCGTGTGGATTTAAAATTTGTGAAATTTTATCACTTAAATGAGGAATATATGGAAGAGGAATATATTTTTTGTTAATATTTTCTTTTTTTGATGTTTCTAATGTGTTGTACAGTTTATGAATTCTATTTTCAGTGATTTTCTGTATAAGTTTTATTGAGTAATCGTTTTTTATGAGTAATTTATGGACATCTTGTAATGTTTCATGTCTGTGTGTAGGTGAAGTAACTTTAAGTGCTTTGTCTATATATCCGATTATATATCTTTTTTTATGACAAATGATGTGTACTGTTGTAGTTTAATGTTCTTTGAGAAAAAAAAATTTTTCTATGCCATTTTTTAATAAAATCGAGTTTTTAAGATTCAACAAGACTGTTATTGCTAATAATTTTCAAGAGGTTAGAAATAGTTCACAGGCAACAATAATTCGAATATATATATATATATATATATATATATATATATATATATATATAAATATATATATAATATATATATATATATATATATAAAAATATATATATATATATATATATATATATATATATATATATATATATATATATATATATATTATGTTGAAAAATAAGGGTTCATTGACTCCGGAATGGGATAGTAAAACTCTTTCTATTTACGCCAAGCCTTCGCATTTATTTAATGCATCATCAGGGCTTCTGCAATCATCAAAAGTCATGTTTTATTATACATACATAGCAAAACAAAAAACATTACCCACCAATACTGAGGTTATCCCAAAATTGGCATTTATAGTTAGTGCAAAAGACATCAAAATAACTCAGACAATACAACTCTAAAAAATATATACTTCATCAAGATAGAAGGTTCGATTTAATCTTAACAACTTTTTTCTTCTCATTTTCATTGAAAATTCATATACAAAAAAATCAATTAGAAGAAGAAATATACACCTATTCTGATTTCTAAATTACCTTCTAATTATAAATATATTCAATGAGTTGTGATGTAAGCATCATATTAAATATAAAAAAAATATATGAGAATTATTGGAGTTTTTCATTATTTCTGCCTTAATTATAATGAAACATGAATACGGTGTGAATGAATAATTATTTTAGGAATATAAATTCACAATTACGTTATCATGTTAAATGTTATATAAAAATCCACTGTTCTCCAAAACCATATTATTTCTCATATGGATCAGCTGTTGTATTGGTAACTGACTTCAGAATTTTCAATGTGCATTGATGACAATAATTATATAAGTTGCAATAGAATACCAGATAATTGAAGTATGAGACAATTCAAAGAAATATGGGCAAATTAATGCCTTTGAAGGAAGGAAAGGCACCGATAAAAATTCTAAAATTTGGCATCATAATTCTTTCTATATTTGTTGCAACTAGAAATGCATTTTATAATTTTGAGAATGCAAAATCTCGTAAACTTTTTTACGGTATAAAATTTTATGACTAAAGTGGCCAACATGAAATCCTGGATATTATTTTCAGGTTTCCAAGACTGCCGCCGGGGGGCGTAACCGCCATTTAAAACTTTCAAAGTGTTCTCTGAAATACATCTAGTAAATGTACCACAAAATCATTTCCTTTCATATGCTAAGCTTCATTCGCTTAGTTTTTGTTTGACACTTTTTGACGTATCTATTGAAATGAAGGAGTGGGGGGTGATTCAATGTATTTTTGAATGAACTCCTGGACGACTGAAGGGATTTCAACCAAGTTGATCTCGTTGGAAAAAGCATTTATCGTTCCATCAAACCCATTTTATTTGTGATATGTCAAGTTTTTAGTGATGCCGCTAGAGTGCATTTTTTGATATAATAACAGAAAAATATCAATTTCTCTTGAAAATCAAATGCAATAACCTGATTTTTTTTCCATAAAAATGTAGCGTTATGATACCAAAATACCGTATCTGGATATCTTATTACTTGCCTAAGATTTCGAAGAAAGAAAATTCAGTTATAACACCAGTTTAATTTTTATTTATTCGCCTTTTTCCAAAAATCATCAATGATAAAATTTCATTATTTCATGATTTCTAAATAATATTATTCTTAGTTGAAAAAATTTTTAAGAAAACGTGTAGGAGCACAATAATCAATGTAATAATATGCAGGTCCAAGGTAGTCAGAATATGAAGAGTAGGCCAGGGAGGAAAAACAAATGCTTAAAATGAGCTTGTCAAAATTATTAAAATTATACTTATAGTGGCAGTGGCATGAGTTTTTGTGGCACACACAAGGACTGAAAAGTACCGAATCGGCGTTCACGCCATGCGAGAATTTGGCTCTTTGGGCCAATGTCGCAGTTTCAAGACATACAAAATATAACCCAATGATATCAACACCTTCGTTGTTCGTGAAAGGCATTCCGATCGTTTTCAATCCTTACTTGTGTTTGCCACAAAAAATCATTACACTGCCACTATAAGTATAATTTTAATATTTGTTGACAAGTTGATTTTAAGCATATGTAGGTATTCTGACTAGTGTTGCCAGGTGTCCCGATTTGCGCGGGACGTCTCGAGTTTCAGAGGTCTGGGGACGCGTCCCGATTTGCACCTGATCGGACACCTAATGTCCCGATAAAGGAATAAATTTTTCGAAAACCATCATTATTAGAAAAAATAAATAAATAATGAATCGCACCACTATAGTGATTTTAATTTTTTTCAAAATAACACATCACACAATAGCTGCCTGAAAAATTATTTTTTCCGCAAACGTCAAAAAATGAAAACTTTTTTAACCTCAGTTCTTAATGTTGAAGTTTGATTTCACATACGTCTTTTTGTTTTTACTTCTTCGTCCGGCCGTGAGCGTACAAAAAAGTACACTCACGGAAATTTTAAGACATAATGTAATTTGTAAGAAAAATTTTATAAATTTTACTACAAGTTATTTCTTAATACGTGGGTACTTACTAAAAACGCACAATCCTATAATGAGTAGATAAGTGACTTTAAATGTTTCTGACAATTGTCAAATTTGTGTTGCCTACAAAACCAGGGAGAGAGGCAATCTAGTTTCACGTTTTTTTTACATCTTATCCTTTTTTAAAATATTATCTTAATTCTTTCGTTTGAACACCGTTTGCGGAAAAATCGCATGTTTTATTCGGAGAAAGGCACTTTTTGTGGCTCGACTAAAATTGTCAAAATGATAAAAATGACAAACATTTAGTCTCGCCACAAAAAGTATCACTTTTACTCCTAAGAGCCCTTTCAGACTAGGATACTGTATGCGAGATACAGAATTTAGGTCAGATACAGTCAAGATACTTTTGTTAGAATATAGTTTTGTAAATAAATTTTATCAGTACAATATCAGTGTTGTACGGTGCTTTTTATGAAATGGACATTGAAGAGTGCGCTATGCTGTGGTATATTATATTTCTGGGCCCTAACTACAGTGTACCATGTATAATTTATTTCCGTAACTTACAATTTACTTGATAGTTTGCGAACAGTTACTAGATAGTAGTGCACTGATTAATACAAATTAAACATCAATTCGCTTATCTAAAGGGTTTTCACTGCAATCCGTAAAAACTTAAAAGCAATATAAATTAACGAATAAACTCATTATTCATCGCTAATAACCAATATTATTGAAATATTTCATTGAATTTTTGTTATCCATCTTGAGATGATTATTGTAGAAATCAGTAAGCTTTCGACAAATAATCGTCTTGTTTCGAGAATTTTTAATAATATAATGATTTGATTTATTTAGCTAATGAATTTATGCATTCCTTTTTGAATGCACTGTATAATTACTTTTATAAATATACCTACCATATTCATTTTGTTGAACAATTGTCATTTCTTCAAAATTTTCACACATCTGTTTGGTAATTTCCACCCAACATTTTTGTTTTATATTTTTGTCGAAATGATTTTCATTACTTGTATCCCATATACAAGAATTCGGTTCTAACAAACTTATAAATTTCTCGTTATCAAAAACTTTATTCTCCATGGTACAATCGAAAAACCGTTCTATTCCACTTCACTTCTACTAATAAATAATAAAATATTGTACGCCTATGCTATTGTGCTTTTTGAATCGCAAAAGTATGCAAGTCTGAACAGGTCCATAAGCCACAATGATAATTCGGTATCCCGGATTCGGATACTGTCGCTGGCGGCTGAATGAGCGAGATTCAGAAATTTAGTATCGCGATACGATATGCTGTGCTGAATGCAGTGTGAAAACGTACATATAAATGCATGTATTTTCTGTATCTGTGATACGCGTATCTCGGATACAGTATCCAAGTCTGAAAGGGCTCTTAACATTGGGAGAAGACGAATGGCCAACTGCGCTGAGGCAATTCTCAACATGTACTGAAATTCTCACAGGATTGCAGTAGAGTGTCTTAAAAACGAAACATAACTGTGTTTCGAAGGTCACAAAATAATAGTGGAACTGAGTAAAAAATTCAGGCAAATATTGAAGATGAATTTGTAGGATTCACTTGCAGCAACTAATTTAGAAAGTCACCTGATGATAAAGTTACGAAAATAAAAAGGCCGTTCATTCACTTACGCACATTATTGAAATTCTAAAACTTGATACATTCTTTGACATGAATCAACTTTGTGAAGTGTAAAGTCAAGAAATTTTATTGTGATATTTTGTACTTGTCCAGCAAGTCTGACTATTTATATGTAGGATTGAAAGATTTACTAGTAATACTAGTTGCGAAATACAATAAACAAAACATTTACTTAAAGAACCTTGTTTTTTTGTTTGTCCCGATCTACAACCCTAAATCCTGATTTGTGTTATCTCTTGTCCCAATTCAGAACAAATCGGTTCTGGCAACACTAATTCTAACTACCTTCATTGATTATTATGCTCCTAAATGGTTCTTTTTAAATATGTTGATCTGAGAAAACTATTATTTAAAAATCATGAAATAATGAAATTTCATCATTGATTCTCGAAAAAAGACAAATTAATGAAAATAAAAACTGGTGTAATGGCGTCTTTTCAGAATTATATGATAATTAAATTTTCATTTATTCAAGAAAATATATCTTAGGAATAGCAGATAGTATTTTAATATGAACCTTCTACTGCTTTTTTTTCTCACACATATAGAGGCATCTTAGCGTAAAAGATTAATAGCTCTCATGTAAAATTTTTCCAAATCTTCTTATATATTATAAAATAAATTAAGTTCTTACGTGCTAACAAATCCACGTAGGTAGTTACTATTCTGGGAAATTTTCTCAATTTACAACAAACTGATTTGGAACTGTATTTCCACTACGTTACATATACATTATAGTACTTTAGTACAATTATAGATCTATTAAATCGTACATCAACAAAATTGTATATTATGGTCTGGTTTTAAATATTAGGTAATCCTTCGGAATCAAAATAACCATTATAATTTCAACAGCGTTATTTTCAATAAACTAATCTCTTATATTACTTGTAATTATTTATAATAACGTTTAAAGTTGTTCACACTGATTTTAAATTTATTGTTATTTACGAATTTAACCTCCTTACTCATATATAATAATAGTGAGTACTATGCTTTCATTCATAAATGTCATCATATATGGTGTTGGCTAATAATTTCAAAACACCCAGCGGCTATGCTTCACCGATTAAATATTTAAATAATTGAATGTGTACTTACATGTTGTATATTCGGAATCCATATCTGGAGTTCAAGAATTAATGGTAATTTATTCATATCTATAGTATTGACAATGAAAGTGAGTTGGGAACAATAAGATTTACTTTATTATATTGTTGAGGTATGAATTCTCCAGAAGTTTTCATTTGCTATATCGCAATAATTGCAGGAATAATAATGATCCAATTAATTTCGATAAAAATTAAATTATATTATTCGATTCATATTTCAATATTTTTTCGGTATATTTTGTATACAGCTATTAACCATAACCACCATGTCTCATGATCAACAGAAAAATAATACAAATATATATATATATATATATATATATATATATATATATATATATATATATATATATTCATTCGAATTGTTGTTGCCTGTGAACTATTTCTAATCTTTTGATAATTATTAGCAATAAAAAAATAGAAAAAGTTTTGATAAAGCCACGAATGTCGTGGCGAAACGTCAACTTTTTAATAAAATCGAGTTTTTTGAGATTCAACAAGCCTGTTATTACTAATAATTATTAAAAGATTATATATATATATATATATATATATATATATATATATATATGTATATATATATATAATATATATATATATATATATATTATATATATATATGTATATAAATATATATATTCATATATATATATATATATATATATATATATATATATATATATATATATATATATGTTTATATATATATATATATATATTTGTATATACAGGGTGTCCCACCGGGAAAGAACGCGATCTGTATATGGAAAACTACACATAGGAAACTCTTGAAAATTTGACAGTATACTAATGTCGATAGGGGCAACTCGACTACTACTCGACACTATTTTCAAGATGGTGGCACTTCCGGATATACCGGAAGTAGATACCAACTTGCTTGGGGAGACCGGGTACAAAAGTAACATTTTGTACTTTCGCCTTGGTTTCTCGTTAGGTGTTATTATTTCGGTAAAATTGATATAGCCATACATAAATTCCGTTTATGTTCTATACATTAGCATCGTAAATTACCTTATTATTGTGTATTTTGCATGAATCACAGAAACTCTAAAAAAATTTGTCATTTGTTACTTTCGACCACGTTGGCGGGCCGAAAGTAACACGTTGTGGGTCGAAAGTAACAGGGCGAAGGGGCTTTTAATGAATATGATATGACGTATTTAATCAAACAAATATTTATTGGAAAATTGAGTGTCTGTCTTCTCTATTCAGACTCGCAATTATTGCTCATTCAGTCGACTATTGCTAAAATTTTCTAAACAAACGAGGTAGAAGCAATCTTCAACGTCAAATTTATTTTCCTTGTCTATAACTGCGCTAGTATTTCTAGCTTAAATTTTTTTAAATATCTATGCAATGTAACATGGCAGAAATTCAATTTTTTTGCCATGGCTCTAATTTTTTCACCATCATTAGAATGCTCTTCAGCCGCTTTTCGATAGACTTCCATGATATATATGATATGATATAGTTGTTATTCGTGCGGTGGTTCTTATGCGTTGTCGCGGCATTTTGTTGAAATAAACACATACACATAAAAAGTTTACTCAGAGTAAATCAATACGGGAACAAAAGTAACATGTTACTTATGTACCCATAGGGCTGCGTTACTTTTGTACCCTACAGCATTTTTGTTAGAACATGAAAGATAACCTTGAAATGGAACATGCTAGACAAAAACGAATTTAAGCACTGTAAAATCAATCTAATCGAGTATCAATATGCAAATATTCAGATTAATATCATCCCTTTAATACTACATAAACATTAAATTAGTAAACGTCAAAAAATTTACTTTTGATTTGTGAAATCACTTAGCGTCCTCTCACACGATCTAAGAGTGCGTGGCGCGAGAGGCGATTGATTTCAACTGAAGGTGGCGCCACTGGCTATTACCTGACAGCAGCTAAATGATGTTTTGACAACTCTTTAAACCTACAGAGCATTTGTTACTTTCGACCCGCCGTTACTTTTGTACCCGGTCTCCCCTATATATCTATATATCTATATATCTATATATATATATATATATATATATATATATATATATATATATATATATATATATATATATATATGATAAGGTGATAAGGGTTCGGAACGGATAAACAAGGCCTTTTTTTATTGAGTGTACTTCATTTATTCCTGTCGACGTTTCGATGACAATTTCACAATCTTCATCGGGACACTGCAATTATGAGCTAACTGTTACACAATTTCAGAAATAACTGTCTTAAGACTTACCAAATAGTTGAGGTTAATAAGTAAGTAACATGGCAAGAAACAGAATCATAGTTATAATTGTTTAAAAAACTTGTCAAACATTTACAAAATTTGTAAAACATGGAACACAAAATGAGTGGACAACACCACGACAATAATTTGTACTTTACAGCAAGAATCAATAATTTTTCTCACTCACAATTTTCTTCTACCAAGTATCAGCCAACATTAAAAAGTTTGGTTAACCAAACTTTTTAATGTTGTAACCAAACTTTTTAATGTTGGCTGATACTTGGTAGAAGAACATTGTGAGTGAGAAAAATTATTGATTCTTGCTGTAAAGTACAAATTATTGTCGTGGTGTTGTCCACTCATTTTGTGTTCCATGTTTTACAAATTTTGTAAATGTTTGACAAGTTTTTTAAACAATTATAATTATGATTCTGTTCCTTGCCATGTTACTCAACTATTCGGTAAGTCTTAAGACAGTTATTTCTGAAATTGTGTAACAGTTAGCTCATAATTGCAGTGTCCCGATGAAGATTGCGAAATTGTAATCGAAACGTCGACAGGAATAAATGAAGTACACTCAATAAAAAAAGGCCTTGTTTATCCGTTCCGAACCCTTATCGCCTTATCATATTTTCATAATACGGAGGTATTCTGGTCAATTAAATATCTATATATATATATATATATATATATATATATATATATATACAACAACAAAGAAATTCAGCCGTGTCAACGGCTGCTTCCATATAAGCGGGCTATACCGATAATTCTGCTCTACTTGTTATATATATATATATATATATATATATATATATATATATATATTAATATATATATATATATATATATATATATATATATATATATATATATAATATATATATATATATAATATATATATATATATATATATTATATATAATATATATATATATATATATATATATATATATATATATATATATATATAAATTTTTGATAATTATTAGCAATAGCAGGCTTGGTGAATCTCGAAAAACTCGATTTTATTAAAAACTTTTTAATAAAAGCCTGTTATTGCTGATAATTATCAAAAGTTAAATATAGTTCTCAGGCAACAACAATTCAAATAAATATATTATATATATATATATATATATATAATATCTATATATATATATATATATAGATATATATATATATATATATATATTATATATATATATATATATATATATATATATATATATATATATATATATATATATATATATATATATAGATATATATATATATATATATATATATATATATATATATATATATATATATATATATATATATATATATATATATATATATATATATATATATATATATATATATATATATATATATATATATATATATATATATATATATAATTAATATCTATATTGGTCGCATAATTAAAAGGTTTCAATTTCTAAGGGAATCGGCCTAGTTTACACCAAGATTCTGTGTACGGTCAGTGAAATTATATTATAATATATGACTCATATTATCAGATTTCATTTTGTTTTAGAAAATTTTAATTCAGATGAAAACCCCCGTTTTGGCAGTTGTTTTGTTGATGCGAAGTTTTAATTGTTCAAGTTTTGATTGTTAAGTGAATTTGTTTACATGCAGCGTTTGCTTGGAAGTTTCAATGTTGACAAATATAATAACACCTAAACCTCAATATTTCAACGCCTTGAAGAAGGCTTAAAATAAATCCGAAAGCTTGACAAAGATAAACAGAGTACCATTGGTGTAAACTAGACCGATTCCCTCAGAAATTGAAACCTTATATATACATATATATATATATATATATATATATATATATATATATATATATATATATATATATATATATATATATATATATATATATATATATATATATATATATATATAACACATAACAAAAAATTTCGGCACTCCAAGAGGTCTAACACGGATTTAATAACTACGACGCTCCTTCCTGTTTAATTTCTGTACATTGCAAAAGTCTTTATTTTCGGGAAATTTGATACTAAAAAGAATTTTTATTACTGGAGTGAAGTAAGTTTCTATTTATCAGCGAATTTATTGTAGCTGTGAAATAATGTTTATTGTAGATCGTTAACTTGTGTAGAATGTTTAAGTAAATTATAGGATATATTAGATACTCCAGCAAAACCAATAATATACATGCAATTTCTTTATATTTTCTGTTAAAATTTCCATATTCTGGTTCTATTCTAATGATGCTCGAAGTATGATGTGGATTTTCAAATAGAAAGATGAATGCATGTTATATGGAGGGTCCACATTAAAAAACTTCATGAAGCACCTCACCTCACATTGAAGAGTCTTTCTTCAAAATACCTAGTATGCCGATTTAAAAATATTTCAAACTTCATGAGTACAGATTCTAAAAATTTCTAATTTAATTATAAGAGCTGCTATTTCGCCAAAACTTTTATCTATCAATTTAATGTTTCTTTTATTCTCTAGCTTATAAAATATATATGTAATTTTTTTAACTATTCAATCATATTCAAGTATTTCAAAGAGTTTTTGGGATATTGATAGTTTGAAGAGATTTGATGTATAAAATAATGATAATATTTGTTGATATAACATTTCCAAATAACAATAACATATTCAACCGTGTTTTATGAGAAGTCAAAATGAAATGTACGTTATCTGAGAAAATTACCTAATTTTTCATTAAGGAACTAATATTTAAGTAAACTAAGATTCAAGTGGTTAAAATTTTTTTCACAATGCGTTAAACCGTTTACTTAGTTCGGTCTACTATTTTTTTCAAATAAATTTACGTAGAATCTATATTGTGAATTAAGTTTACCGAATTCGATTTACCTATGTGATTCTTTAGCTTCATAGTTCATCTGATGAATCTAAGAGTAAGATAATCGAAAGATAGTTACTTATGCAGATGACATTTTGAACCTTGATTATATAACTCAAAACTTGGGTAATACATACAGATTGTATTGAATGCGGTGATTCTGCAAATTGCGTAATTATCTTCATTGCATTATGGATGATTCAGTATAGATAATATAAAATAAATTCTACTATTGAGTCAAGTAGGTGTATGATGCAAGCTGCTTCTAATTTCAATATGGACGTGAAGCAATTGATTTAAAAGATTAAATTGAACATTAGTTTGAATAATTATATTCAAATCCGTGGATTTTTAAAATTCTGTTTCACAAACCGATCAGAATACCGATCTAGATCTAATATCGAAATATTTGTAGGGGAGCCCGAGATGCTAAATGGGGATTTACTCGAGCATCGTGGGGTTGTGAAGATTAGATGCTAAAACGAGAAAAAGGTTATATGATGTATGCCATTTCACTGGGGGCGAAAACGTGTGCAGATCTTCAAAAATGTAAAAAAAAATCGTTATATAGATTTACTCGAGCGCGTCAGATAATAATAGTTTATATACACCCCACATCGTCTCTGATAACGAAGGTGAGTTAATTTGCCGATTTGCATGTTGGGGGTGACCATACGAGACCAAAACTCATCGCCGATATTCAATAATGCAAAAAAAAAATCGTGACATTTCCTTCAAAATTAAAATTAAAATTTAACCGTGCTCGAGAATGTCAAGGTGATATTTTTTGTGATTATAACTCCAAATGACTAGTTATTGAAAAAACTTTTTCAAAAAGTTTTTAAAGTAGACTAAATTTGCTACAATATGATGCTAAAATTGTCTTTGTAGGCCCAATACTTCCCGAGACCAATCCTTTCAAAGTTTATTATTTTTTTCGAAGCCGCAATTTTTTGCGATTCTGTCGTTCTGCGATTAACCAGGTGTACCCCCTTACTAAAAATAATATCAAATACAACAGCCTCACTTTCATCGGAAATTCAAGTAAAAAACTTAAATCTCTCTTATCTAAGCACAACATTAACATTGCTTTTGCTTATCGTACCGGTAATAATTTAGGAAATCATATGAAAAATAATACATTACATAAAGTGAACAAGAAAAATTCTTTAATAATTTAAAAAATTATCGAACAACTTTCCAAGGAAGCTGGTTATACGTATTCAGCAACGCAAAATCTGCATTCACAATCGAACGGTGAATTATAGAAATTGTCAAGTCACCCCGACTCAAAATCTGCATACAGCTGTTTCGATCTTATTAGATCTCATCAGTGCAGCTTATTTGACCCGGAGTGAATTAAAAAATTTCTAATTGTTCACCAATACAAATCGTGGTCAGTAACAATGGATGAATAACAATCCAGAGCGCCATCCCACCAAAGATATTGGGAAACAACAATTCACCGCTTAGACTGAAAATGCAGAAATTCGTCGCTCAAAACACGTACCTCCTGATATGAAGATATCTACTCTACAACAGTGATGTATATGATTCCAAGGCACACTAACATAGTGATTTAAAACCTTTGGATATACTCACGAGAGCGCGCTCCGAATATTCTAGTCTGCCTTGGAATCATATACATCACTGTTGTAGAGTAGATATCTTCATATCAGGAGGTACGTGTTTTGAGCGACAAATTTCTGCATTTTCAGTCTAAGCGGTGAATTGTTGTTTCCCAATATCTTTGGTGGGATGGCGCTCTGGATTGTTATTCATCCATTGTTACTGACCACGATTTGTATTGGTGAACAATTAGAAATTTGTTAATTCACTCCGGGTCAAATAAGCTGCACTGATGAGATCTAATAAGATCGAAACAGCTGTATGCAGATTTTGAGTCGGGGTGACTTGACAATTTCTATAATTCACCGTTCGATTGTGAATGCAGATTTTGCGTTGCTGAATACGTATAACCAGCTTCCTTGGAAAGTTGCTCGATAATTTTTTAAATTATTAAAGAATTTTCCTTGTTCACTTTATGTAATGTATGAAATTGACCATGGTCGACTAGTATGTTTTT
Source organism: Cynegetis impunctata (assembly GCA_030704885.1). Classification (NCBI taxonomy): domain Eukaryota; kingdom Metazoa; phylum Arthropoda; class Insecta; order Coleoptera; family Coccinellidae; genus Cynegetis; species Cynegetis impunctata. The sequence goes on from JARQZK010003843.1 coordinate 43,340, forward strand.
CATGATTTGATTGTTAAAAAATAATAAATCCAAAGTTCATAAAGATAATAAATCAGGAGTTTATGAAATTAATTGTGGTGATTGTGATAAGTTTTACATTGGTAGAAATTTCACAAACACAGAGCACAAACGAAGCTTTGTTAATCAGAAGTCGGATTCACATTATGCAAACCATTTAATCCAAGAAAATCACACATTCAATTTCGATTTTAAAATATTAAATACGTATAAAGTAAGGGAATTAAACTTAATTTTTTAGAATCATTACAGATAAATAAATACAAGCATTCCGGTCTCCTATTGAATAGCCAAATCGATCATACTTCAAGCCCCCTTCTTTTTTTTTCAAAATTACCGAACTACCTGACTAGCAGTTCAGAATTGGTTTTTCCTTTTCTAATAATTATTTGTAACTATCTTTGTATTTACCCCTTCTACATATTTTGTCATTTCTTGTTTTCGATATAACAGAGAATCATAGTTAGTTTGCCATTAGCATCTGAAGAAGGTGAAGTTCCACCGAAACGTGCGTCATGCGTTATTTCTTATAATAAATGTGTAAATTGTTATTTTTAACCATTGTTTTAATATAATAGTATATCGATTGACATAGGTTGTTATTTTTTGTCTCTAAATCAAAGTTATTATTTTTGTAATAAACTTCATATACATGATCAACGGGCTGTGGTTTACACGGTTGGGAATCAGTCCATTGCACATACGCGTGTTCGAATCCTAAGGATGTATTTATATCTACTGGGTAATGTGAATCATCACTTTTGTTAAAAAAAATTTAATTTCAATATGTCGATAATAGTTCCATTTTTCTCTTATCTTTTTTCCGATAGGGAAATGCATGGCTATGAAGGCAATGTAAATTGAACTGATATTTTCTTACGGAAAAAATTGTTATCAGTTATTTATTAAAAAAGACTTATCTAGTAGTATCTATAGATAACAGGCTTACACACTATGATGTTTATTTTGAATTACATTACTTGGAATTTTGTGTATCATTGATAATTTTAATGAATATTCTCATTCTACACGTATGACAGTAGTAAACTAAATTCAATTATAAGAACACACTTCTAATAGAATCTTTGTATACCTATTATGTTGCCAAATCGGACGCCATATATTTGGCTTCATTTATATTGAACTGACGTTTAGAGTAGGTACCTACAGATTATTTTTTTATTGATTTTAGGCGCAAGATACTTGTTTTCTCTATATTATGATCGTAATGACAGGTCATTGATATAATCACTACTGTTTGTTGTTTCTTTATATATTAACTTCAGGAAATGCAGAAAGCATTAATGAGAAGCTGTAATAGTTATTTAAGTAGAAGTTTCACACACACACAAAATTGATTTGACCTTTCAAAAATTGAATAATACCATAAAATAAAATGATGTACCCGTTGTAGGGGTAATATGTCCTGAAAAAAATTATATTGTTTATTTAAAACCGTCAGAGTTATTCAAAAATTATTTGAAAATGACTATGATCATGAAATAAATCATATCATATATAGGCTCAAAATTTGCCAAGGTTATATTTTTATGAAATAATTATTAATCTCGGCAATTTATTTCGAAACAGTATCACATATATGAATATATTTACAATTTTATTTCATAACTATTAACTCTTACATCGAAATGATTCCATGAAATTTATAAACGATTTCATTCTTCATCGGTAAAAAGCTGATGTTATGAAAAAATATAGTTCGAGCTAAACCACCAATTTCATGGAAATCAAACTGATAGTTTTTGGTAGCTTTCTTCTCAATATCATTTAAATCGTTGGAAAATTTTACGAAATAGAGAACTATAATAAAGAGATAAGAAACCTGTGTAATAATTGGTTTTTGATCAGTTAAACGAAATACTTTTTTATGTTCAAGCAGCAACGCTAATGTTTCTTCAACGAAGTGGATATTATCAGCAGAGCTAAAAAAAAGTTTTATGGATATTTCACTATGCTGAAATTCGCGTGCCGTGCTTAAGAGCAAAATAAATTTGGTATGGTGATATAAATGTTTTCTCTTCTTGTGTAGTAGAGATGGAAGGACCATCTTTGGAGCAAGCGTGCTGACATCGAATCATGGGTTAGGTATGGATATTTGTGTATGTCTATGAGTTTCAGTAGTTTGAATAATCAATTAGTTGGATAACGTACAATATTACCAAATCCATTGGCTATTCTGAACTGGCGTTAAACTGTAGGTATGAATGTTTGATTTCCTACTGCGAGTGTTCTTTTTTGGTATACTCCATATCTCAGAAATTAACTCCAAGTTTTATGATAGAATAAACCCAAATATGTAATGCGAATTGAAAATGTCATTACGATAACTGAAATGAAGCACTCATTGAGATTTTATAAAGCTCTGTTGAAGCCAAGCATCTATACTAATAATTAAAAAATAAATCTTCCAAATTTCGAAAAAACCGAAATATTCTGTTTTTTTTCTTATAGGCCTAAAGCTAATGCTATGCATCACCCATCTACCCATTTTTAATAGAACCACTGGAAGTTATAGACGTAGGGGATGGTGGGGGAATACCGCGCACGGGGCAATATTGCTCATCTGTGCTAGGGCTCTGTAATGCCACTATCCAAAATTTTGATAGTGTAGCGCTCTAGTGTCCCACACCTTAACGACGCTGCATTATTGCAGATAGTGCTTATTTCAACCACGTGTTGGCTTGGCAGTCGGCTTTTGTTTATTTAGCGTACTCTTGCTATAACTTTTTTCCACATGAAATAAGTAATGAAACTAAATCTTATTAGTATTTTTTCATTTGTGTTAGATCTGCAGTATCTTTGTTGTTATTTGAGCGTATTTTCGAAGAAAATGACAGTTTACTTTTTCTAAATGAGCGATTATTTCTTGTTGGTTACCTGTGGGCTATACCGTATTCCACCCTCATTAGATCTATGTTCAAAATTTTATACCTTCAACATTTCAGAATCGACACTTCGATCAAGGCAATAAGAAATTACCAGGGATGATTTAGGTAGAAAAGGTACATTCTCTGCGCAACAAGAACAAAATTTAGTCAATCATTTGATGAAATTGGCAAATTTATTTTTTGGGTGGATCCATTTGGTCTTAGAAAAATAGCATGCAATTTTGCAGTAAAAAATTATATTATACAAACTTAAAAAAGTTCGGTCGTAATGAATATATATGATTTCTATACCTATTTTGCGGAAGAATACCACAGGAAACATTTCTGCATTTTTTTCATAAATAATCCACATCCGGAAATTAAAAGGGATGCAGCAAATTTGAATGTTTCTACTGATACATTTTTTGATTTTTTTCATTAAATACAATGAAAGTTCACTATTTATTGTTATTTTTTGTTTAAATTGAGTATTTCGTTTTAGTTTTTGAATTTATTTTATACGCAAATTTTCTCCAACCTATGCGCGGTTTTACCCTAAGGGGTGGGGAAAATCGCGCAAATACACCAGCCGATAAGTTTAAAAATTTCAGAAAATCAAAAGTCAAAATCTTAAATAGGAGCACAAGAATTTCATTATAACAAAATATTCGAGGTATTCAGACCAGTTTTATATTTTTCGTAGTATTGGTTGTGAAACTATTAAGAATTTCCCTTAGGTGCGCGGTATTTCTTCACTTTCCCATACACAAATATCCATATCGAACCCAGAATTCGAACCCAGCACGCCAGCTTCACGGAAGGTCACTCAACCTCTTCTGCACAAGGCGTAAGTAATTAAAATATTTTGAAAGAACAAGGTTCCGAAACTGAAACTTTTGCCGGCGATAATATTATTTTTGAAATCGGTTTTCAAATAAATAGAAGTTTTTCATGATTTTAAAGAAAAAGATTCCTGTTACTACTGGTAGCATTTCAATCAGAGAGATATATTTTTCCGAAATCCATTCTTTAGATTCTGGCATGTCATCACCCTTAAACATCCCATTATATATATATATATATATATATATATATATATATATATATATATTATATATATATATATAATTTGCTAGTTAGTTTTGGTCAATTTTTTGATGTGTCTTTTTTTATTAATTTTACTAAGATTAATGTTTTAATTTCTTCATGTTTTTGTAAAAAATTAAGTAAAATTTCATTTGGAAGTATTTGTTGTAATGTGTTTGTTAGAGTATTTATTTGTTTTGTTAAAATGTTGATATTTTAATCAGTGTCGGTAAACTTTTTTAATAAAATCGAGTTTTTTAAAGATTCACCAAGCCTGTTATTGCTAATAATTATCAAAAAGTTATATATATATATATATATATATATATATATATATTATATATATATATATATATATATATATATATATATATAACTTTTTGATAATTATTAGCAATACTTCCAAATGAAATTTCACTTAATTTTTTACAACATGAGGAAATTAAAAACATTAATCTTAGTAAAATTAATAAAAACAGACACATCAAAAAATTGACCGAACTAACTTTTTAATAAAATCGAGTATTTTGAGATTCACCAAGCCTGTTATTGCTAATAATTATCAAAAAGTTAAAAATAGTTCACAGGAAACAACAATTCAAATAAATAATCATATATATATATATATATATATTTAATTATATAATAAATATATATATATATATATATATATATATATATATATATATATATAATATATATATATATGTATAATATATATATATATAATATATATATATAATATATATATATATGTATATATATATTAATATATATATATATATATATATATATATATATATATATATATATATATATATATATGTTTCATTCAAGTATTCGAAAAATATTAATTTAATTAGTTGCACTTCATTCTGAACCCTAATCTTTCAATTTCTCCATCCAGTAAAAAAAATACACCTTTTCAAATTGTTTCAGAATAAATGAATATATAATCGTACTCACCAATTCACATAGAAATATATTTCAACATAAGTGAGACCACTTCCTATTCCAATTCACCAAAACTCAGTTTCGATAAATGCTTCCAATTATTTACTTTCCGCGTCATTCATACAATTCGAATACAGTCGCGTGAACCAGACTTCGGCGATTATTGAACAATGCAGCAGTTTGGGTTTGGTTGCTGCCACTGAATCCGATACCCAGGTCGCGATGGGGGCCAAGTTATAGAGAGTGGTCAAATATTACGATGGCATGGTGATGTGGGTAGATGAACAAAATCATAAAAAATTTCCACAGGAGAATGTCTTGGAATATATCAACAAAGTATTCAATTCCAAGTTTCTGATATAACTTATAATGAAATGAATTATTAATCATTAATTTTGGCTTAGCAAAAAATATCATGAATAATATCAGATCAGGAAATATAATATATTAGTAAAGTATTTGTTTATATCTTCGCTGAAACATTATATTCCAATGATTGAATTAATGTTTCCCGAAAATTCAATAATAAGTCTCAATATTTCTTTCTTACTAAAGACATTGCCAGGATTGTGTTTCTGTATGTAAATTAAAGTACAATTATTTATGAGGTGAATATAAAAGAACTAGACTTGACAGTTATTCAATATAAATATATATATATATATATATATATATATATATATATATATAATATACATATATATATATATATATACATATATATATATATATATACTATATATATATATATATACTATATATATATATACTATATATACATATAATATATATACTATATATATATATATATATATATATATGCTATATATTATGTATAAATAAATCTGAATCATTAGCATACATAACATACATATGTTTTACTGAAGAAATTTTCCTGATGCTTCTAAAATGGCAATATTCGAACGATTATACAAAAAAGAGTGTAAAGATGAATATAAAAACTATCGTCCAATTTGTATGCTATCATCATTCACAAAAATATTTGATAAGATAATGGCATCGAAAATAATGTTTTCACAAAATATTAACACGGTTATATCAGAAATAAAAACATTGATACTGCAATATAAAAATTACTCCAGGAAATAGTAAAGACACTGAAGACATTTTTCTGTCTTTTTTCTGGATATATCTAAAGCGTTTGAATATATGGAATATTTTAAACCTGAGATATGTGGAATTCTCAACAATCGGCTCAATTTGATCAAAAATTATTATATATAAATTATTATTATTATTATTGTGTTTATGGAGATAATAATTTTCTGAAGTTCAGTATTTAACGTGTGCTACTATCCTACGAATTCATACTGTAGTATATACTTATATATATATATATATATATATATATATATATATATATATATATATTATATATATATATATATATATTACCAAGCTAGTTAGTCGAGTATGTTAGGTACGCTGGCTAGTATTTGGGAGGTCTCGGGTTCAAACCCCGGGGCCGACTGGTCTGCCATGAGTTTTTTCAGAGGTTTCCTCATGGTAATGTAAGTCACTGCTTTCAAACTTATAGGGCGAATGCTGGGCCAGTATTAATCCTCTGAACCCTACCCACACTTCCTATGTTCCATAAATATCCCGTCTCACCTATCCTTAATCCACTTGTACATACAAAGTGTATCCTCTGATCTGGCTGAAGGAGTTGATCCCAAACTCAAGCTGCCCGCCTCCCTGACACATACTTCAGGGAGGAATGAAACACGTGTGTTTCCTTTTTCCTTTCCATATATATATATAAATATATATGTATATATATATATATTATATATGTATGTATGTATATTATATATATATATAATATATATATATATATATATAATATATATATAATATATATATATATATATATATCTATTCAATTGATCAATATGAAATTTCACCCAGTTGATGAATGTAATCGAAAGTCTATAATTATTGACTTTTCAATGAAAATTTTATTTTGAAAATAACTCATACTGGATCGATTGCAGGATATGGTTTATTTGGGATTTAATGTCACATCAATTTATTCATATACGAGTATGTTAAATTTTCTAGATGCCACTATTCATATGTTGAGCTGTTTTGAGAATCAATTAAGTTTTCAGGTCTAATTATGTACGATGAGAATTGCTAAGTAACTGATACTATTGAATAAACTAAAAACAATAATCAATAACCAATTATATCTTCAAAACAAATTACCTGATATTATTCCTATACTTGAAGAAATCATAATTCAAAAAACATAACCATACGCACAACTGACTCGCACGTGACTGTTACTGTTACCCATTTTTAGGCCTAGCATTTATTCGCCAAGTATCTAAAGTTTAACATGGAAATGAGAACTTTGTTCCAAAAGTGGCTCAATAATCTGCCAGATAATTCTTTATAAATTTTCCAGACTCTCTTGTTTCAAAGACTTGTGTCATATATGGAGATGGCGCATTTCTAAAACTTCGGGGAATTTTTCCGGTTTCGATATATGTAGGGGGTTGGTATGATGGAGTTTGTTACTCAATTAATAAAATGATTTCAAATTTTGTTTATATCTAATGAAATCTGTTGCATGTATTCATTTGTATATATTTTTATGTTAGTTAACAGAAAATTAAATTTTTCAATATTCTCATTGTTATATCCTTTTTGAATGTTTCAACCTTCTTGGGTACTATTTACCCGAGAAATATTTCTAATAAGTTCACAAACTGGAAAGATGTCCAAAAGAAACAGTTAAAATATCAACTAATGAGAATCGTATCGAGTCAACTTATGAAAGGAGAGAATACAAATATAGAAGAATGACGAAAAATTGGGGGTTGTTGAAACATCAAACAATTTCATCCAAAAAAAATTGTCAAGATAAACATCTCTGGATATGATTGCACTGAAACGCCAGTGAGCATCAGGATTCCTAATATAATAGTAATGAAGAGTTGATAACACAATTGTTAGTGGTATAAATCTAATAGGAAAATATACCAATATCATAATAGTCCCATGAATACGGGTGTCGAATTGTAGACATGAACATTGATATTTAAACTATGGAATAAGTGTTATAGTTTGTATGGTACCAAGTAGTGTTGGAAATTGAATGAATAATTTAATATAATAAAGTAACAGTTAAAGAAAGTTCCATATATCAAAATAAAAATATTGAAACAGTTTATAATTTTGCCAATTTTTAGCTATCCAAAGAACACTTTCAATAAGTGGCATTTGTGGATAATTTGCTTGAAGGCAACTTAACCAAAGTTATATTCAAAATGAAGATTTTGCTGATGATAATTAACAATTTTATTAAATTAATCATTTGAAAACCAGTTCAGTTGTAGTTAGCGAATATCTCATGTCATATCAATCTTTGTCAAAGGCTTGCAGTTAAAGGCATTTGAAATATAAAATTGTTATACAACCGAAATCACAAATTACTTTGTTAGCTTCAAGAATCCTTCCAGTTATATAATCATTACGAGTTTGATAATGAAAAGCTTGTGATAAAAGTGATTTAATGTGGGTACTAACAAAGAGATGATAGCAAGGAGGAAGTGCAAATAAGATGAATTATGAATACATTATGCCCTATTATATTTATGTATGACAGATATAAGTTCACTGAATCATTTTACCTTATGAAATACTTACTGAATACCTATAAAATAATTCTTTCTTCAATTTATTTATTATACATATTATTTTATTTCGCTTTCTTCTGGAAAAAATATATGAATATTCAGAGTGTCCCAAATGGATGTCCAAACGAAACGAGGTGATAGTGGAGGTCATTCTATACAAAATAATCACAAATATTATTATCCGGTTGTGAATGGTTTAGAAGTTATTGCCATTTTCGTTTTCGTTTTCAAAAATCCATGATTTAGTAAAACTAACAGCAAGTAATTCATTTAGGTAATTGCTATTTGTTGCGAGCATGACCCTGAAAATTAGTATCATTCGTTTAATATTGATATTTAAAAATAAAAACACTTGGCTTTAAGTTTCACAAATATATTGAATAAAAATAAAAATTAACAATTACATTAGTCGTCAACTAGTTTCGGGTTATGGGCCCATTATCAAGACTGAACAGAAAAAATACTTAACAAGCTCATTTATTAATATTGATTGTAGTAGAGGGGAAATTTGGTATTCAACTTGTTCATTTACGATGGGGTAATTCCTCTTAATAGCACTACTAATTTCTAAAATTTCCAACAGGTCAAGACGTTTGCCCTTTTTACCTGGGTGGAGGCATATCGTTTTCTCGAAGTCGATGAAAATGGTTAAATTTTATACAATGCTCTGAGAAACCAGTGGTGTTTTTGTTAAAACAAAATTGACTTTTTATGTTCTTCTACGCGAGTGTTGATTTTTCTGCCTGTTTGTCCGATATAAAAGGATGGGCATTCATTACAAAAAGATTTTGTAAACACCACTGCTTTCTCCAATATTGTTCCTATCCTTGTTATTGACTAAGAGTGACTTTAAATTACGTTTATTTGTACATATGCTTTTAATACCGTTTTGTGATAATCTGTTGATGATTTTATTACTAATTCCTGGAATATAGTTTATTAAATGATATTTTTGTTCGCTTTTTATGACTGCGTGAGGGATAAATTGAATTTAGAATATTCTTATGTCGGTTTTTCTTTATCATTTGATCAATCAAGATGTCTTTATAGCCGTTATTTATTGCTAATAATTTTAAAATATTAACTTCTTTAGTGAAATTTTTCTTCAGAAAGAGGAATGGCAAAAAGTCTATGTATGAATGAGTGAAATGCACTTAATTTAATTTTAATTGGTTGACTGCTATCATTGTGTATTAGCGTATCTGTAAAAGTAGGTTTTCTGTAGATATTAAATGCAAGGGCATGTTCTTTTCTAGTTATTTGGATATCTAAAAAAATTAAGGGAATGTTGTTTCATTTTCTATTTCTTTTGTGAATTGAATTGAAGGGTGAAAAGAGTTAATGTATTTTGAGAAAATTATCTAACTGTCTATCCGTCCCACACCATATACAAAAAAATGTCATCAAACATAACGCCGCCATAATAAAACATTACTAATCAGGCTGTTTGTAGATTCAAAGATTTTATTCTCTAAGTCAGACATAAAGATTTCACTGAGAAGAGGTGATAACGGTGAAACCCATTGGCAAACCATCTGACTGTTGATAAACTATGCCATTAAATTTCAAAACTAACTTTGTTTTAGACATAGAGTCGATGCCGAAATCATTTCCCCGGGTTCACCGTTATCACCTCTTCTGCAGTGAAATCTTTATGTCTGACTTAGAGAATAAAATCTTTGAATCTACAAACAGCCTGATTAGTAATGTTTTATTATGGCGGCGTTATGTTGATGACATTTTTTGTATATGGTGTGGGACGGATAGACAGTTAGATAATTTTCTCAAATACATTAACTCTTTTCACCCTTCAATTCAATTCACAAAAGAAATAGAAAATGAACAACATTCCCTTAATTTTTTAGATATCCAAATAACTAGAAAAGAACATGCCCTTGCATTTAATATCTACAGAAAACCTACTTTTACAGATACGCTAATACACAATGATAGCAGTCAACCAATTAAAATTAAATTAAGTGCATTTCACTCATTCATACATAGACTTTTTGCCATTCCTCTTTCTGAAGAAAATTTCACTAAAGAAGTTAATATTTTAAAATTATTAGCAATAAATAACGGCTATAAAGACATCTTGATTGATCAAATGATAAAGAAAAAACGACATAAGAATATTCTAAATTCAATTTATCCCTCACCAGTCATAAAAAGCGAACAAAAATATCATTTAATAAACTATATTCCAGGAATTAGTAATAAAATCATCAACAGATTATCACAAAACGGTATTAAAAGCATATGTACAAATAAACGTAATTTAAAGTCACTCTTAGTCAATAACAAGGATAGGAACAATATTGGAGAAAACAGTGGTGTTTACAAAATCTTTTCTGTAATGAATGCCCCATCCTTTTATATCGGCACAAACAGGCCAGAAAAATCAACACTCGCGTAGAAGAACATAAAAAAGTCAATTTTGTTTAAACAAAAACACCACTGGTTTCTCAGAGCATTGTATAAAATTTAACCATTTCATCGACTTCGAAGAAAACGATATGCCTCCACCCAGGTAAAAAGGGCAAACGTCTCGACCTGTTGGAAATTTTAGAAATTAGTAGTGCCATTAAGAGGAATTACCCCATCGTAAATGAACAAGTTGAATACCAAATTTCCCCTCTACTACAATCAATATTATAAATGAGCTTGTTAAGTATTTTTCTGTTCAGTCTTGATAATGGGCCCATAACCCGAAACTAGTTGACGACTAATGTAATTGTTAATTTTTATTTTTATTCAATATATTTGTGAAACTTAAAGCCAAGTGTTTTTATTTTAAATATCAATATTTAATCATGTTTCACCAAGTGATAAGCGAAACTTCAATATTAGTCATTCGTTTAATATCAATTGTCAGCACATTGTATGAAAATCGTCATTAAACAGGTAACTTGTGATAGTTGTTTATTTTTTGTGGTTCATTTGTTTTATATCAGTTTGACTTCAACGAACGCAAATAATTTGTTTGCTAAACTCAAATAAATTATTTTTTGTAGCTAGGTACCTACTATAAGCAACAATTATGCATAAAGTTAATACTTATGAAATTTTAATTTTATACTGAGTACATCAAGTTATTTTCAGAAAATAACAGGAAAACGGTAAGGGAACGTACCCAAACTACGTGACCTATTTTTTACAACTTTTATTTAGTATTCCAAGACCCCCTCCCTCCCCCTCTAGTTTTCACGTAGTAATTCATAAATATTTTTTTTATCATTTTTTTGTAGACAGAAAGTTTAAAAAAAATAATGTTGGCTCATATTTGTCTTTATTAATACAACGCTTGCCGTGTGACGATAAGAGTGCTTACAGAACGTGAGCAAATTTCGATGTTTGTATGGGGGTATCTCGGTAACTATAGGGAGATACAAAAAAATGGAGAGTGGCATTTTTTGATCTCTTTTTTCGAGTCAAATTTAATGGCGAAAACCAAAATATGAAATCGTCTTTTATTTTGGAGTTATAAACAACAGTTTGACTTTCAGACAAGTGAGCATATCAAGGTTGTTTGTGAAATCACGAGCCATTTTTCAGGTACTTATTTCTGTATAATCAAGAGATTTACACCTAATTTTCTAAGACACTACAACAATAAGAAAATAATACAAATTACAATAAATGTTGTGAAGAACTGATGTTCTTTATGGTTCATACATAAATTACATACCTATCTTTATAATATTCTAAACTGCATTATGCATATATATAATATCAATATTTGAAATGTAATTCACATTCAATAAAATTTTGTCTATGTTTATTTATATTGTTACTGGTTTTCTTATATAATTGTCTTTTATATATCCTCAAAAGAAAAAATCCAGTGGTGTTAAAGTCAGGTGATTATGGTGGCGACCTCACTGGAATATTATTCATCATCCAGTTATTTCCAAAATTAGTATTAAACAATTCTGAAACGGTACTTATATTATGAGGCGGTGAACCATCATGTTGGAAGAACTGATTTTGTGTCTCAACTAAGGGTGGATTGTCCATGAATTCCTCAATAATTTACTGATTCAAAATTTCGTAGTACTGTTGGTTGTTATGATTTTCTTGATATATATGATCCGTTAAAACACGACAGTCACGTAAATTTTATACTTTGTGAATTCAGTTTCAAATATTCATATTGCAGTTCAGAATGTTATAAAGAGATGTAATTTATGTATCAACCACAATGAACATAAGTTTGAACATTTATTGTAATTTGTATTGTTGTTTATAATTGTAATGTCTTATAAAAAAAAATTATGAAAATATCTAATATTTTGGTCTTGGATTGTTTAATGATTCACAATTAATTAGATTTTCTTTCAATCAGTTGAAAATAGATTTATTAGGTTGTCTTCTTCCTGGATAGCCATTGAAATATATCTCAGATGTAATATCACAACTGTTTTTACGATTAAATCAGTTAGTTGATAGTATGATGGAAAGAAATGGACAAGCTATGTCATAGATGTCACCTGCCTACATGGAATAGGTACATATAAAAACGCAAAAGGTAATGAACTAAAATATTCTTGCTATTAAAACCTTACACATCAAAAGCAACCTGACATATATCGGAAAAAATCCGATCCAACCAAACCACAGTCAACCATTATTCCCATTGGAAAAAATACATTTCTACAACTGTTTTATACAGAAAAAAGTGCCTAAATTATGTAAAAGTTATTACCTCTTAACTTCACAAACAACCATGATATGCACACTTGTCTTAAAGTGGAAAAATGAAATTTTTGTTTATAACTCGAAAACTAAAGAAGACAGCGAATTTTGGGTTTCGCCAGTGAATTTGTCTCGACAAAAGAGATTGAGTATGCGCCCTCCATTTTTTTTTACCTTCTATAGTTACTGAGATACTCCATACAAACATCGAAAATTGGCTACCCTGTAGGTACATACCTATAATTTACAGCTGAAAAAATATTATCAAGAAGAAAAAACATATGTACCAGGAACTTAATTTACTAAAACAAAAGTATTTTTTTTTATTCGCATTTATCTTTTACCTCAATCATGTTCAACGAACACGTTTCCAGAGGACATAGACTACGTGACAAAAACCTAACCCCTACCCCCGCCCCTGTGACCAATCGTAGTATTTTGAAGAACCCCCCCCCTGAACGGGTCACGTAGTTTGGGTATGTTCCCTAATCACTTTTGAACCATCGAATAATGTATAGTTATTTTGATTGGTAATTACCTTCTTTATCAACTCCTTCCGTTTGAACGTCTACTTTTGAAACACCCTGTATGTTACATGTTGTTTAATTATTCTTTCTAGTAGTTTAAAAATAATAATATTATTTTCAAAGCGCTGAACAGATTCCGTCGTTTTACTATTTGATAGTTGATCATAATTAAACTATTAAAAATTTATTAATAAAATATACAAAATGTGCATAGCCGCTGAATTAAACTTTCTTTCATCTACAGATGCTTGTTAAGTTAAGACTTAAGGTCTAGTCACAACAAGTATCTGAAGATGAATGAAAGTTTGAAAGTGCAGTAATGCAAATATTATATTTTTGATAGTGAACAGATAGTGAATTTAGTCATTGTGTTTCAACCTTGCCTAAAATTCTCCAAATATTATATTTCTTGAAATTATACATATTTATACTTAATATTTTCTTTAATTTCTCTCGAACGCGATGAACTTTATATTCAAATATCATAGACCGTTTTTTATTCTAAAGTTCAAGTAATTTTATTAACAACATAAGAAAATACATTTCTTAAATTAATATAGTGAGCTGAATACACTTGTGTGTAAAGGATTATTAATATAAAGAAAAAACTTTGTATAGAGTGTATAAATCAATTTTATCTAAATTAGCAGAGCGCTTTCGACATATTTGTCATCTTTTCTGGCTCAGCATATAATTAAATTTTTAATAGAAGGTGATATTACAAAATTCATTGGCACTTTTGAAATATTGACCTGAATTTTGGATGAAATTATTCTTCACTTTAATTTTAAAATTAAACTACTGTAACGTATTTCATCGATTTCATTCTTTTCATTAATAAAATGAATTTCCTCTGATTTTTTATAAAAATCGTATACACAATATCAAACAAATTTGGAATATATCTGCTACTTTGAGGTGATCATCAAGATGAATTGAATCTGACCGTAACAGGGAAGAAAATAGACTCTCGAATTAACTTCAGTTTATAAATAGCGAACAGCTGTTTAGAACGTTATTGGACGTTATCAGTACTGTGAAGTAACTCCATAAAAACTAGCCGACACTCCTTGATTTCTACTTCTCATAATGGAGACAAAGATATAAGGTGAGCAAATACCACAATCAACTTGAAATCGAAAAGAGTTTTTCACCTTCATAGATGAAATGAATCTAGCTTTAGGAAATAGTCGTACTGCACTTAGGATTACGTACGTTGGTAAAAGTATTATACATCGACGTATATTATATACATCCCCATAAATAGATCACCAAAGTGAGTTTCAATGATATTGGCGAACGTAAATAAGCGATACGCCCCCTACCGGTGTCGAATATTACTAACGTATGGGCCATAGATTGCTTTGTTTACATCTGTTTACGTGTATTTTATATGAGAAGTTGTTGAGTTTTAATTGTGTTTAATTTTGTTTTGGATCGTTAACAAACGTTCAGAAGATATGAATAACTATTGTTGTGTATCCTATTGTTCATGTTGGGCAAAAAAGAAACAAATATAGCTTACCTACCTTTCCGAAAGCTGGACAATTCAAAGTTGTATTCCAAAGTTGGGAATTTGTGGATTTTTCCATATAGAATTATACCAACTGATGTGCAATTTTCAGCCAATTGAAAACGTAGGGTTTTTGAAGTCCAATGCTATTCCAACGAAAAAACTTTCACCTTTATCGGAATCTGAGCCTGGGCCATCATCCAGAGATTCTAGATAATCGTATTTTCTTTTATGTAACAAGCAGGGATACTATTGAAATAATAATAATAAATAATGTTTACTTGCACAACCAAGATAACAGTTTATCATAACATCAAGAATATGAAATAAAACTTGACTCTATTGCTAGGTAAAAACTAAAATATTTATATAAATAATTATATAACCAGGAAAACAGAGATTCTATAAAAAATCAGACTCTCAGAAGTCCACCGTACTTTTAGGAGAGCTGTTATACGTCAGGAAAATTCAAAGAATATAATAACTCATTACGTTCAAACCATTCAAGCAGAGTATTCATGTCAATTCTTATTTTATTTCATGTTGTTTCTTTCAGTTTTGCTGGTAAGAAATTAGTTTTGACCATTATACTCAAAATCACTTCAGTTGGTAATGAAAGTAGACATGTCAGAGATGTTTTCTTGAAACTTTTGAAAGTTTTTTTATTTTTTAAATAAATAGGTGTTCTATCATACAGCCTTTTCATGAGGTATACATAGTTCCTTCAACCAATTAATTTATTCGTCCTCTACTTTATTTTATTATTGATTTTCATCTTCAATGATAAAAACTCAGTGTAAATTTCAACTTGATGTAGGTAGGTTATCTACTGTTGAAAAGAGATAATATTGTCCTCAATCGAAACACAATGAACCACTGGAAAATACGAAGACCAAAAAAACACAAATTATCAAGCTAAGAAGAAAACTCAAAATGAAATGAACGTAAATACCATTACCAAACAATGTAAACAAACCGTTAATGGCCCATGGAGTAGTACCCATATTAGGCGTTCCGGCGGTACGATCTTAATTTCAGACGCCAATAGAATTGAAATTTCATTACTTTATTGATAGTTAAATCAAATCGTGTAAAACATACTTGTTGAAAATAGTTAATTTCATACATTACATAAAAAGAACAACGAAAAATTTATAATAATTGAAAAAATTATAAATTTTTCGAATTATAAAAAAAAATTTCCTTGTTCACTTTATGTAATGTATGAAATTGACTGTAGTCAACAAGTATGATTTTCATGATTTGAATGTTGTAGTTTGCATATTACGCTGCTACTATCTTCGGAGCGCGCTCTCGCGTGTTAAGTATATCCAAAAGTTGCAAATCACTATGTTAGTGTGTCTTGGAATCGAGTACGGTCTTAGATCGCAGCGCGACAGTACAGCAGCAAAGAAGGATTTATGCGCCTTCATACTCACAAAACGAAATGCGCATGCAGTGCTGCCGGACTTCCGTAACTTTCCTGAGCTAGTAAAATGTTCAAATATTTACATTCTTTAGGTTATGGTTATGATGTTTATGAAAAGGAAAGCAACATATAGATTAGTCATGAGGAAAAAATTATCTTTTCACAATTTAGAAATTAGTAGAACTGATAAAATGGATGGAAACAAATGATAATTACTTTTATGGTTTGTGGAAAGTATAAGTCAATGTTGGGTGAATTCTGGAAATTATATAAACATAAGCAAAAAAGGAAATTCTGTTATGATATGAAAATATCAATCATATACATTACTTTTATAGAGTTGATATCTTCATATCAGAAGGTACCTGTTAGCTCTGAGTTGTTTTCCAGACAGTGTTACCGACTACGATCTGTATTGGGGAACAATTA
>JARQZK010003844.1:0-59772 GCA_030704885.1 Cynegetis impunctata
GAAGACCACAGTTTGTTAGTCATGAGTAAAACTGCTCGTTGGCTATTTCAGTATAAGAGTGTATTCTGTGGGTTTTCTAACATAGCAAAATTTGACGTGTTCATCGAAGACAGACCGAAATGAGTCGAAGCGCCTATAACGTGCATTTGTTTACTATAGTTGGACACTACTAGAGGATCTGCTGAAACTGTGTGAATTTGTTATTTTTATTTATGAATGGTGGAAAAATGGCTCCAAAACTATTTACTTATATCTTACTTATGCGTTTTCATGAATATATTGAACGTAAATGTTTCCTTTCTTTCGAAATTACTAATTTTGTTGGGGTCTCCTGAAGTGACCACTGGGCACTTACGTAATCGTGTTATCTTATTTTAGTTCTGAAGAAGCAAGTTTGGAGTACCTACCTACTGAATAGGGTTGCCAATTTTCGAAAGGACCAATTTTTTCAAGGAGTTTAGTAGGGAGGGGATTGAAGAAAATGTCAATCATTCATTTATTTTTAATTTATATATACTCTGCTTCTAATATTTGACAGTTTTTTTACCACAAAATCATAATCATTAAAAATCGAAGTTTGAGGGTTGGGAACCCAATAACTGAATATTTAGAAAATCTTCATGCAGATGAGTTCTATGATTTGTAAGAAATGTTCAGCGTGCAAAGTAGAATTGTGTTTGAAACATGACAAAAACTGTTTCATGTTATCTTACGCAAAATAGGTTATATTGTTTGGTTATATGTTCCTATTGGTTATGTGGAGTGACCACATCCTGCAGGATAATCCTTGTGTTTTTTTATCTTGAAATTTATTTAATTTTCTTCGAGTATCTCTAATAAACCATTATCAAACCATAGATAATATTTTTTCCACAAGAAAATAATTTTGGTCGGAAAACTTTAAGAAGAAATTTTTATATGAACGCATGTCCTAAACGTCCTAGTTTTTGAGATACAGGCTGGTCAAGTTTCAGAAAATAAATCATTTTTTATTTACTTTAAAACCACACAAAATATTTGAAAAAATTTAAGAAAAAAATACAAAAAAGTTAAATTAATTTGTTTGTTCGATGCACCAATTTTTCTTTAACGAAAATCTATTTTCTGCAATGTGATAAGGTTATGATTATGCAGAGAATCAGTTTGAATATTTTTAAGCGAAAACCATGCGTCGCTCGAAGGAAACTCAATAGATCAAATTTGTTCAAAACAGAATATTCATTTCAAAAATAATTTCAGTTTTAAGAAAATTCAGTGGCGTACCATAAATGTTTGCTGAAATATGCGAGGCAAATTCTGCATGAACGCCACTGGTGGAAAATTTCAAATCTGTATTGCATCAAAAAATGCACATTGATGAGTAGTACTTGCATACCAAATTTGATTGAAATATTTTGTGTGGTTTTGAAGTTATAAATAAAAAACGATTTATTTTCTGAAACTTTACCACCCTGTATCTCAAAAACTAGGACGTTTAGGACATACGTTCATATGAAGTTTTCGTCTTAAGAAATACCCTGTATATATATATATATATATATATATATATATATGTTCAGAAAGATTTCCGCGGTCGAAAGTATTTGAAAAACTTGGTTCACGGAATGAACCGCGTAAAAGATTTGAAAAATCTCGACGTTTCAGCTCCTTTTGCGAAGCCATCTTCAGGAGAATTAGAAGGTAAATAATTCAGACTCGTGGCCTCAATCTGCCTACTCCACGAATCGAATTAGGAGGAATCGGAAACAATACGATTGCGTGGTCTCAACCTGCCTACTCCACTAACCGTACTGCTTCCTGTCAACTCTGAAGTCTCAATCTGCCTACTCTTCAAGAGTCAACTGACGGGGCCGATCGTCGCGTGGCCGTATTTATAGGGGAGGGGGTGGCGTACTCACGCTTCATCAGATGCGCGTGCGATGCACTCTGATTGGGTGTGACATGGGCGACCCACTCAGAAGTGGTTTCCATGCTGATGGGAGTCTGTGACTGTCATCTCTGGTGTTCAAACAATTTTGGTGACGTTTTTTCTATTTCCTACAGCTTCACGGAAAATTCGGGATTTGAAAGATCGGACGGGAGCAATAGTTCTTGCATTGGGGAAATCGATAATGTGGCCTGTTTGGGTGTGAGGTGGGGTAAGGGCGTTGGCGATATCCGAGTGTCTTACCGAAAGTGAATGCTCTTTGACACGGACCTAAATTCGTCGGTTCGTTTGTCCTATATACGAACGAGGACAATTGGAACAGGGAATCTCATAAACACCGTGATTTTCGTTAGGAATTTTATCCTTGACGGATCTGACCAGATGGGAGAGTTTTTGTTGAGTAGTGAATATTGTTTTGATGTTTGTATTTTTGAGAGATCTTGCGATCTTATCTGTTACTCCTTTGATGTACGGAAGAAATAATTTAGGTGTAAATTCTTGTTCAGTGGGATTGGAACGAGGTAGAGGTGGGGTGATGTTTGTGTGTTTGCGTATGCTCTTGTTGATTTGATATGTGTTGTAACCGTTCCGTAATAATATATGTTTAATACCCTAATCTACCGTTCCATTCGACTATCTGACGACGAACACCGTGAATCAGAACTCAAAACTCTAAAACATATATTATTACGGAACGGTTACAACACATATCAAATCAACAAGAGCATACGCAAACACACAAACATCACCCCACCTCTACCTCCTTCCAATCCCACTGAACAAGAATTAACAACTAAATTATTTCCTTCCGTACATCAAAGGAGTAAACAGATAAGATCGCAAGATCTCTCAAAAATACAAACATCAAAAACAATATTCACTACTCAACAAAAAACTCTCCCATCTGGTCAGATCCGTCAAGGATAAAATTCCTAACGAAAATCACGGTGTTTATGAGATTTCCTGTTCCAATTGTCCTCGTTTCGTATATAGGACAAAACGAACCGACGAATTCAGGTCCGTGTCAAAGAACATTCACTTTCGGTAAGACACTCAGATATCGCCAACGCCCTTTCCCAACATCACACCCAAACAGGCCACATTATCGATTTCCCCAATACAAAAAACTATTGCTCCCGTCCGATCTTTCAAATCCCGAATTTTCCGTGAAGCTCTGTAGAAATAGAAAAACGTCCAAATTGTTTTTGAACACCAGAGATGACAGTCACAGACTCCCATCAGCATGGAAAACCACTTCTGAGTGGTCGCCATGTCACACCCAATCAGAGTGGCATCCCGCACTGGATGAGCGTGAGAGTACCCACCCCCCTCCCCTATAAATACGGCCACGCGACGAATCGGCCCGTCAGTTGACTCTGAAGAGTAGGCAGATTGAGACTTTCAGAGTTGACGGAAGCAGTACGGTTAGTGGAAGTAGGCAGGTTGAGACCACGCAATCGTATTGTTTCCGATTCCTCCTAATTCGATTCGTGGAGTAGGCAGATTAAGGCCACGAGTCTGAATTATTTACCTTCTAATTCTCCTGAAGATGGCTTTCGCAAAAGGAGCTGAAACGTCGAGATTTTTCAAATCTTTTACGCCGTTCATTCCGTGAACCAAGTTTTTTCATATATATATATATACATATATATATATATATATATATTTATATATATATATATATATATATATATATATATATATATATATATATATATATATATATATAAGATATGAAGATAAACATTCTATAATTAATTATTATAAAAATATGAACTTAATCAGTTCACTCAATGTTAGTAATTAGTGGTTTGTGGAAACTAAAGTAGGACACATATGTTTACGATTCAATTTTATGTGAGTGTCCCGAAAAGACTACATCGATAGTGGTTTTGTATCTTGTTATAGATTTTGCTGGATCGTTGTTAAATATCACATCAAAGTTATCCAGAAGAAATTGTAACAATGGCTCTGAGTTTTTATCAGAAAAGTTGTTGTTGAAAACTTTTTTGTATGAACAAAAATTAAAAATGTGAAAGTTTTTTAGTTAATTAAATTCATTTCGATCCTTAAATATCATTATACTGATAGATGGTACATGATTTGCAAAAATTATAATCAATTTTCGACTTCAAAATCATATGTAATCTATAAAGCTCCACCGGAGGAACATTTTGTTGCTGAATGTTTCTCCTTGTTGCCAAAGGTAGAAACTTATTGCAACATACGTAAACTTCTTGTTTCCTCTGAAGCAACTTAAATTGTCAATAGTTGCATATTATTTAGTAGAAACAATCAACATTTGTTGCCGAAACATAAAGAAATTTTAAGGAACATTTAGCAACATTTTGGAACATTTACGGAAACAAGCAACAGTAACAAAAATGTTTCTCAATATTCCTCTGGTGGAACTGTAGCTTAATAATACACTGATATTATACTCATATCTTTATGTTTATATACAGAGTATCTTACTAAAATTTACAAATAATGGATACTTACTTCACATAATCATCCTCAATTTACTGAATCACATTCACAATTCATTATTTTTCAATAAAATAAAACAATACGCATATACAAATACAGCTGACGAGCACGTCGTGACGGGCCAACAACTGCGAGAATATAAGGACTCGGTGCTACCGAGTGACGTCACCACAGGCAGGCAGACCCGAAGTCACATCGTTGTGCGTTGGATAACGCGAACCGCAAAAGCTTTAGGTTTTTTGAAATTTTTGAAGGGCTTCCGGTTTAAAGAGGGAACCAGTCGACAACTGAGCCCTTCTTTGTACCCCATTCGATTTTATTATAGAAAAACGAAATGTTCTCGTCGTTATATTCGTGACGGGCACAGTTTTGAGTATATCTTTCATTAGACAAGCGTGAGGTGTATCGTGCGATAAGGAACTTTGTTCCATAAACTATCATTTTATAATTTCTTTTATCTAATTATATTATTTTTGTTACAGTTCATAGCTTTCGAAGGTCTCAATTCGGGGGTGCCTACTCGAACGACCCCCACCCTCACGCCTACCACGCTCAGGAATATAGAACAGACTTTCATAGAATTACAATCCAAGCCAGAGTCGCACGAGAACGAAGCAGGCTTCGTTCCGCCACTGGTTCAGTCAATAGGTAATGTATTTAATTTTTTTTCGTCATTGTTGTTTATAACATTGGCGGTTATGCTATCAGTAGAGATATTGCAAAAGCTGATCAATTTTGCAGTTGATAATAGTAATATATTTTATAACTTTAAGGAAGAAAATTATGTTGAAATCTTCAAGCATTTCGATTTTAATAGAATAAGGGCTCGTTCAGACACGGCGGGAACCGCACGATTTAGAATCGCGTGGGAATCGCGCGGGTCTTATTTATATAAGTACTTTTGCAATCGTTCAGACGTAACCGCGCGGTTGGTCAACCCGCGCGGTACCCGCCACTCAACCGCCAGAAAATAGAATCGTGCGGTGCCCGCGCGATTCTGTTACTATGGAGTGTATGTTTTTTTTGTTTTTTTCTTTTTTTTTTTTTTATTTATTTTTTTTTTAAATCGAGGTGAAAACTTCAAAAGCGATACCGGTTGCGAACCCGGCCTGTGTGGGATTCAATAGTTGATATATATAAATATATATCAACATTGCCTACCCACTAAAAACACCTCTGTTCTTTCGGTTTCCGGGCATAAGCCTACTAAACCTCCAGTCTCACACTTAGATTAGGACTCTCGTGCTGCCGGTCAAGCACTAGAACCTGTTCCCTTCCATTGTGTCTATATTTCACAGACCAAGTGGGTATATCTCTCTGCGTCGCGTCGCAATTAATTTTGAAATCAAGTAAACATACCTCTGACGAACTGCCCGTAACGCATTCTCTGTCGGACTGGAAGTATGTTCGCTTTCATCCCAGGTTGGGTTCGATTTGAAAATGCTCATCACTTCGTTCCTCGACCTCGAGATCGAACATCCATTTTCACACTCGTTGCGTCTGTACACTGCCATTATACTCCCGACATCGAGATCCAATATCCATCTTCACTCTCGCCGTCTGCAACCAGCATCATTCGTCTTCGAACCTGACGATCCGCTTCCATCCCACCGTGCCGTCCTCTGTTGGGCGCTGCTCCTTACTAGCGAACCGATGAAGAACGTGTCTGATGGACAATCTCTCAGCCCATCTAGGTCCTTCTTCACTCCTCGTCGTCTTCAGTTTCAGTCGCTTGCCGTCGAATTCACCGCTTTCCCAGGGCGATGCTGCTTCCTCGGTGGTCTGGTCTCGAATGGAGTGTATGGAGCCTCTCCTCAGCGCAGCGTTCAGTTGCGTTGTTGGAACCGCACGATTCGTACGCCACAACAAGAACACGCGCGATATCGCTATGGATTGTTTCGACATTGAAATATCTCCTTTGATCAATTCAATCAGTTCATCAGAAGATTATATTGACATTCTCAAATAGTCAAAAAAAAAAAACTTTGCCTCGACCATTCTTAATTTGGGATATAATTTTACGAATTGGCCATGTACGAGTCGGTCACTTAATACTGGATGCACCCAATACTGTCTTCTTCTTTTCTTTTTTTCTATGAGCAACCACATTAAACATAGTATTTCTTCGTCAACTTCCATTTTCAAACTAACGCTATCCGCTCGCGCCAATCGCGTACTAACCGCTCTGTCTGAATAAATAACACAATTTTGCGATTCCAAACCGCACGATTCTAAAATCGCGCGGTTCCCGCGTGTCTGAACGAGCCCTAAGTCACTCTTTCCTTGAAATCTAGCTATTGTGCAGAGAGTATCATCAAGGCTATGATTTGTTTCTACTAGTACAAAGTTCATACATGTTTCTCTAGTTCGGTTCTGATATGTTATGATATTTTCTTAGCTCTAATAAAAATTCGTTTTTATCCGGTCATCGAAATTTAGTTTAATTTTTTCCTGAGAATAATTTTTTTATTATTAAAGTATAAACTTTAAAACACACTCGGCTTATGTTTCACTATATAAAAACATTTAGATACTGTATTTAGCAGTAACGAAAGTCGACATGTTTCGAGTTATGAACTCATTATCAAGACTGGCTACAGGAGAGTATTACATCCTATTTTATAAAACAGACAAAAGCGAAGGTGA
Organism: Cynegetis impunctata; assembly: GCA_030704885.1. Taxonomy (NCBI): domain Eukaryota; kingdom Metazoa; phylum Arthropoda; class Insecta; order Coleoptera; family Coccinellidae; genus Cynegetis; species Cynegetis impunctata. Next base: position 7,064 of record JARQZK010003844.1, read on the forward strand.
TACCTGAGAATCAATTTGTTCGTTTACAAGGGGTAATTGACTATTATGGGCGGAACTTATTTCGAGAATTTCAAGAAGGTCAAGGCGCGTTCCTTTGTTACCTGAATGTAACAATTGGGTTTTGTTGAAATCCAGGAAATGATTAAGTTTTATACAATGTCCGGAGAAGCCAGTGGTATTTTTATTTTGTAAAATTGACTTTTTATGTTCTTCAACTCGAATGTTTATATTCCTTCCTGTTTGTCCAATATAGAAAGCAGGACATTCGTTGCAAAATATTTTGTAAACACCACTGTTTTCTCCGATGTTTCACCAAGTGATGTGCGAGAATTCAATCTCAGTTATTTTTTATTATCATTATTTGTGTTATTCTAGATCTTGATGGATATTTGGTTGAGTAATTAAATTTGTTTTATTGATATACAGACGTTATTGAATAAATCTACATTTATAATATAAATTATGTAGAATGAATTTCTTTTTGAAAATAATAATGTGAATTGAAAAATTGTTCGTTCAATGAAATGAAACATCAAATAATCTAAGGGATGGTTTTGATGCTATTTCACATTGTAATCATCGAATAGTTTTCCCTGTTCAAAAAGCATGTTTTTCCATGTTATTCTGCAGTTCCATTAAAATATATTGCTGTTGATAAAATAAAAAACGTATTTTGGCGTGGGTCACATTTCTACTGCATACTTTCGATTCCCGATACTTGCCTATAGATCATCAATCTAAATCATAAGGAAAAAGCACTTTAATCTCTAGACTCATGACCCAGTGGTTCCGTTGGATTCGAACCCACGAACCACTATAGCACCAATAAGCAAATTTAGTTCATACCCACGCGGCACTTGGAAACTTCTTGAATTTGAGTAGTGAAATCTATGAAAAATCATAACAATTCATAGTTGAACTTTCAGCTTCAGAGAGATGTTCTTTGTTTTCGAAAAATCACAAAAATCGTACTCGCCGTGGCTTCTACGAACTGTCAATCTAATGGTATACACGCCATTATTGGATACGTATAAGCTAGACCTTTCTAATAATGTCCGACCCTTCTCCGGAGCATGAGAACCCTTCAAAGAATCTTTTTTTTTGTCGAAAATGCATCAGGATGATGACCTTTTATAATGCAGTTGTTGGTGTCCTTAGATCAGGCATGGAATCTAGAATATGGACCTAAGAGCCAGACCCAATTTCTGTCCATCTAGCTAGACCAAGAGTCTAGATGGACGGAAATGGACTCGCTTGGCCGGAGGACACTTTGAGCGGCCCTTGGGTCCAAAAACCTACTATTATGGGTCAGGACTTCACCCAAAGACTTGAAATTTCTCCCTCCAGGTCTAGGTTGATATGGTCATTATATAATCTCGCATAAAGTGATGCCTCCTTGGCCAAACCGACTGTTTAAATTTGGTCGAATTTCCTCAGGAATGTCAAGAGACATGCAATTACACCAAGGGGTGTACAACTATGTCTAAGGGGTGTGTAGCTTGAACCATAGCCTCATGGGTGTCCATAAATTCGTGATTGAATGACGAGAAAGATGAAACACATCCGGATATTATCATTTATCATTAGAGCATTACTTCGAGTTGTACAAAAAAAATTATAATAATAATAATAATAAATTTCTTCATTTCCAAATATGAGAATTCATAGATAATCTATGAACTCTCCGAAATGAAATTGCGTCAATATACATTAATCAATACAATGAACGACAATATTCCAAGAACCCGTTAACATAGTAAAAGGTTCGTTATTAACTAGCAGTTCAAATACTCTTGACTTATATTTATTTATATTCCTTTCTGTTCTGATATTTGAAGGCAAAGCATTGTAGTATCTTGTACAGGTTTATTGACATCCTTTCTCTGTATGTGCGAGTCGATGCTTTGGATACTTCAAAAGAGTTGTTCTCCTATTGTTTGCACTCTCAGTCTTCTGTTCAAACAGTTGCTGGATTTCGAAAAAAAAGGAAGTCTTTTCTGGATGTGTATGGCTGTAGCTGTAAGTAGACCTTTTTCTCGAAATTAACCTCTGCAGGAGGCATCAAACTTCATCCTCAAAATGGCACACAGCGCTCTTTTTTGCAGAACGTTTATGTTCTTCATAAGGCTACTATTTCCAAAAAACATAGAACTATATCGAAGTCTTGATTCGAAAACTGCCTGATGAAACACTTTCAACATATACCAACTCAGATACTTTTCCATTACTTCCAAAGAGAAGCATATAAATTTCAAATTGGTACGCAGCTGTGTTATATGTACATAACAAGAAAACAGCTAAAAGAGAAAACAAAGTTTAGCTAAAAAAAACGTTTATTTCATACGTGAAATACTCTTTCGATCTCAATAATTCTTCTGATGACAAATTACTGATCTATACAGATAGCTGGAAATTCCCGCATCAGCGTCTTCCTTATCCATATATCTTAACGTAACAAAAGAAGGAATTTCCAATGCTTTGTTCGTAATTGACGTCAATAATGTTTCTACATCTGGACTAGCCTGTTAATTAGTTTTTCTTCACGGTTTGCAAATTCATCTCGGCTACTCAGTTTTTATATTCTCGTGCGTGCACAACCGCAACCGCAATAGGAAGGAAACTGGTTTTCAATTCTGCTTCCACAATGAAATTTCGGAGAATATAGGAAGTACAAGCGAAATTCTATCAACAATACGTCATTTAATTATATTGCTGCAAGCTTCGTTATCATCGAAATATTTTAATCGTTTGGATGAATTAATTGACGTTTTGTTTGACGTCGGTTGTCGCACCTCATATACCTATATATATATATATATATATATATATATAAATATATATATATATAAATATATATATATATATATATATATATATATATATATATATATATATATATATATATATATATATATATATATATATATATATATATATATATATATATATATATATATATATATATATATATATATATATATATATATATATACAGGGCCGGATTTACGAATTTGCCGCCCATGGGCCCAAAGCATTTCGCCGCCCCCGCATCCCAAGCGCGACAATTTGTCAGACCTAAAATAATACTATTCGAAAATAAATATCTCAAGAATGAATTCGAATAACATCTTAATAATGTCATAGCTTTATATAACCTCATTATCTACGATCTAGGAATAATGCTAATTAGTACTTTGTTATATGGAATATTTGCAGAGAATCTATGATTTCCTTTTACACCTCAAGATATCGTTTTAACAGTTAAACTAAACATAGTACAATTATTGTTATCATAATTAACAGAAAAGTATGGATTAAAGAAAAAGTTACATGTTTCGTCACTTGTTGCCGACGAGATTTTAAAAAAACCCAGTAGTCCTACATATTGTTTTTTGTCTCATTATTGTTTACCAACCATTCAGAAATTAATATTTTTTTCACTCATTTTAAAACCACATAAAATAAAGAACAATCAATTTTGTTTTTCTTTCAAAGCGGATTGTAATATCAGGAAATTATGAAATTGAAAACGATTCAATGATAAAACTGTTTATTGAGAGCTAAAACATTCAATTCATAGTGAAACTTTTCAAAAAGTTCAAATTCAAGTTTTCAGATTTTTTTTACGCCTAGCTTTAATATTAGCGAATGTATCAATGACATCATTGGAGTCAAGCTTACACGTCAAGTCTTTTTCTCAAGTCTTTTTCTATGGTTAAAACAGATGAGTTAACTAACCTTTTCTGGCCAACAGTTGATCTTAAATAATTCTTTACTCGTGAAAGAGTAGAAAATGAGTTCTGCTGCACAGTTGCGAGTTGGTGTACACAAAAACATCTTAAGAGCTACCCCTACATTTGGTTATAAGTTCTGGAGATCTTTGGACAAAATATATCTGTTCAATTGTGACAGCGACATTTCTTCTGTAGGTACTGGATGCCTTTTCTTTGCACAGAACTTTCAAATGATGACATTCAACAACAAAAAAAAAAGCTTCAATTTCTGTTGAGGAATTAGTGTATAAATCTGAGTGAAAACAAAAATTCTGCATAAACCGCTCTTGATTTTTCAGCAAAATTTAACTGGCCTTCTAAATTTGCCGCCCCTACAAATTTGCCGCCCTGGGCCCGGGCCCATGTGGCCCATGCCTAAATCCGGCCCTGTATATATATATATATATATATATATATATATATATATATATATATATATATATATATATATATATATATATAGGGCCGTAGCCAAGGGGGCGCCAGAGAGGGCTGAGCCCCCTCTGGAATTATTTAAGCCCCCTGTAGAAAAGATACCAGATATTTGTTTATATTTAACGATGAAAGTACATGTTTATATTTTTAAATAATTTTATTTCTATTAGTTTTATTTATTTAAAGTTTTCTATGCGAGATTTTTCATTTATTATTTTTTATTATAATAAATTTTGTATTTTTTCAGAATGTTTTTTAATGAATATTCGTTTTCCAGTTTACTTTTCTAGGTAAAAAGACAGAAAAAGCTGTATATTCTTGTCTCTTTTCACGTATATTTATTTCAGTGCTATGTCAAAAACAAGCCCCCTCAAGAATTTGTTTAGCCCCCTCTAGAAAGCAGTGCTGGCTACGGTCCTGTATATATACATATGTATATATGCGACAAAAAGAAGACTTGTGAACGTGGTGTCAGATTTCCTACCAACTTCCTAATTATTAATCCGTCATACTGCCTGGGGTTTTTAATTTTCTTTTTCATTGTGTCATTTGCCAATTTGAGCAGCAGCAACTCGTGCATTTCAACTAATTTGATCATCATTCGTACCTACGTAAAACGTCGAAAAAAAGTTTTTTCCACATATTATTCTTTCATCGATGTTTCCATATATTATCATATCGAAATGAAGTAGATGTTTTTGTTGTAAATTTCATTCTCTGAAGTAGAGATAGTGCAAAGATTATGAACATTATGAGGCATAGTGCGAGATTAAATTCGTACATGTTCGTATTCACCTCTTCCGGTGCTGAGATACGATTAATTTTCAGTGATTCCCCAGAATTCGTCCACTGTATCAAACGGTCCGTCTACGAACGCGTACGTATCTCACTTTATAGTTTATACATATATCCGGCTCCGATAAAACTGTTATGCCAGTTTTATTTTGATATCATATCTTCTCTTCAAATAATGCAGGCAATCATATCACGTCGCTCTTTTTTTAACACCACTCATGTATTATCTGGTCGAATTAGTTTTGAACGGTTTTCCCTGAAGCCTACCTCAATTGAATTTAAATTTGGTGATGTCTAAAAAGACGGTAGGTGTCGTGGGCAGGGCCGGATTAACCCTGTCCGGGCCCCTAGCAACAACACCGAGATCTAAGGACTCGAGGCTGCCGAATGACGTCACAACAGGCAGGCAGACCCGAAGTGACATCGTTGTGCGTTGGATAACGCGAACCGCAAAAGCAATAGATTTTTTGAAATTTTTGAAGGGATTTCGGTTTAAAGAGGGTACCTCTGAGGGTCAACTGAGCCCTTCTTTGTACCCCATTCGATTTTATTATGGAAAAACGAAATTTCAAAGCAAATACCATTACTACCAAAACTTATGTAATCAAAGTATTCAATTTGCGAATTTTGCATGACGCCAATCGGTCGTTTAATTTTCCACAGTAATTTTTAACGAGTGTATTTACTGTACAGGTAATCACAATTTTTGCAATCTCATGAATTGTATGAATATTACTTTTACTATCATTATGTAGATGGTCGTTTTCCGAGAGAAATTTCAAAATATATTGAGTAAGAAATGCCCCTTTTATTTTATAAATTTTTGTTAAATATTATATATGCATATAAAACTATTCGTACGATAACGTCTAAAGGTGAATTATTTTGGAAACTGTCCTCAACATCTAACATATTCAACGCCAATGAATCTAATAAATTGGAAATATGTTTTAAAACTTTTTCAATTTCATCGCTTTTCTCAGGATCAAGTTTTTCAGCGTTTTTGTCGATATTATGCAACAAATCTTTGATTTCACTTATATTATGGGAAGTAAAGGGAGTATTCGAATCAGGTTTAAGGTCGTTTCGCAGTATTTGTATTTCGCATTCATATAAAAATGTTTCGACTTTTAAATCGGAGCTTATTATTACAGAGTACGTCATTACAGGCCCGGGAGAATATTTCAATCTGAATGATGTGACTTTACTAGTATAATTTATTTTGAACCAGCTTTTAGGCAGTTGAAATGAGTTTAAAACATTAAGAAACTGTTCAAAATCATTATATGAAGATCTTTTTTCACAAGCTTCAAATTCGATCTTACTATTTCTAATTGCATTCGCAAAACTTTAATTTTCTAGTTCACGTAGTTTTTCATCACGATTAAGGCGAAATTTAATTGTTTTTCTTGTATAAATAAGAAGGACAAGTTGGGAGTTTGGTGGGTACAGCATCGTGTTTTAGTCTAGGAATTTTTAAACCAACATACTCGCCGGTTTTGGAATCCGTTGCAGTAGAACAAGTGATTATATTTTCCTTAGCAAAATGTAATTCACAGACCCTAGAGAACTTCGATGGAAAAAATGTTTCCCGGTAAATAGCTGCCACCCATTTAGCAGACATCACTTCATCCGTTGGAAAACGGAAAAGGTGTACTTTTCGTCCATTTTTATAGTTATTGCGGCATCCCGGTACACAGCAACTATATGGCATTTCAAATATTTCGGTGACACACCACTACCGCTACACAAAAATAGCACACCAATAATTAATCCTTTTACAACAAATCACAAAAAACAACAAGGAAGAAACACCCACGTTGCTCTTTTGAGGAAGTAAACAAACACTGAAAAAGTAGGGTTAAGCGGTGAAGCTGAATTCGCTTATACCTCGCTGTGCTTACGTCACGCCACTCTGACGTCAGAGTCCTCAGTCCTTATATTCTCGGTGTTGTTGCCCCTAAACAACCCTGCCCGGCCCCCAGGTCTTCTCAAGTTGATAAAGGCATGTAAGTAACTTCCAGATGATCGACTCCAGGTATCCTGTTACTTCAAAGTCTTATGTGATATTGCAACAACATGGTTACTTTGACTTGATGCTGCAGCATCAGCTTACCTGACTCGTTAGCTTTATTGAAATGGTCTTAACGAATAGGTTATAGATAAGTGATGAATGATGATCCAGGTTACATGATGGGTTAGGAAAGAGAAATGAGACGGGACGCGGTTAATTTCAATTTAATCTTGTTAATCGCAATAAAATACAATAAACGAAAGAAAACACTTTTGTGAAGTACAAATTCAAAAAAGTCAACTTCCAAGATATTTATTGGTTTTGTACAGTACAGTAAGTTTAAACATTATCGTTTAAACATCTTGGAAGTTGACCCTTTCTAATACACAATTGTCAATGGCCTTTATCGACAATGAATTCAAATGGTTCTGAGAATCTGAGACATTGTTGAACGAAGACAGTTCATAAGTTCTACTACTTGATACTAGTAGTGCGTTCCACTAAGTACTCACAACGACTACGCTCACGACCACGGTTTTCGCCGTTCCACTTGGTTCTGGGAGTCACAATCATTAACTCAAGTGGAATGGATTTTGGAGCGTTTTGAGCGTTCATTTAAATAATACAAATGGCGCGTCTAAAAAACAAAACAAAAGGTTGGTGAGGTTATGTTACAATTTGTAATCGGTATCAATAAGTTCTATAAATTATAACTTAACTCAATTAATTTTAAAAAAAATATGTATATAATTTAATTTTGGAGGAGTATTTAACTAATTTATGCTCGTTTATAATAAAATGCCTCTTACGGCGGCAGTTGGAAATTTGTTGGTGCGTCGAAATAATGATTCACAAAGTACTAGTTCGTCCAGCTCAGATGAAGAATGGAATACAATTTCAGAGTTCAGATCACCTGTATCCTCAGTATCAAGACATACTTCATTGCTAGAATTATTATCAAAAGCGTCATTAGATAAAGGTCATTATCAACATTAGCCGATGTCGATGCTCCTCATTGTTGATTTAAGGCTTTTGTTACTAATTTTGTAGCAAAAACTGTATCTGAAATCAAAATAAGCTTCTTTTGAGAAATATATTTTTATTGATAATTTTAAAGTTGTTGATTCATCAACTAAGGTTATGTTATTGACGAATGATGAAAATATATAAATTGCGATAAATTATAAACTGCAATTATGCATATTAAATATTTACCTGTTAACGCACGTTCAGCATCTGCAGGAGAAAGTTTGAGATCCACTACAGTATCTTTTTCTGCGCAATAGAAGGATATTGTTGTTGTCGCCATGTCTGCTGCTTTTAGTTGCGCTCAGTTTCTTTCTCAAAACGCTCACATCGACCCACCTCTTGACATGGGTCGTCGTGAGCTTGGCGTGAGCATAAGTAATGACGTCATTAATGACGTTTTCGCCGCGACCACAACGATCGTGGTCGCCATGTGGAACGCCTGAATGAGTATTTTGGGCGTTGTGCACGCTTAGTGGAACGCACTGTAGATGGTTCTGTATGTATGAAGTATTTAATCAATTGACAACATGCGTCGAAAGGAAACAATAATATTGTTGAGGAATTTCATACAAATTTTCAAATAAAATTTTCATTCCATGAATTTTTTTTTTCTTGCTGCGTGTACGGGCCCCCAGTCGATGCGGGGCCCCTAGGCAGTTGCCTTTTCTGTCTAATGGAAAAAAATTCCTTTCGCGGTATATTATGTAGCAGTATTAAATAGCAGGTACAGTGAAATCGATTAGGTGATAACGTTTGAGGGTAATTATTGAATGAATTAAAAGTAATTAACTGGAAATAAAAAATAAACGAATAGTAAAAAAACTATTATTGATAATTTTTTTATTCGTGAAAACAATAATTTTATTATTAATTATTATAAAAATATGAAGTAATTATGAAATCAATCAGTACATTCAATCTTAGTAATGATTGTTTTGTGGTAACTGATGTAACATGTTTCCGATTCAATTTTATGAGTTTGGAAGAAACTGCATCGATTCTGGAATTATATGTAGAAATTTATATATTATTATTCCCTTGTACAATTTGTCTTGCTTAAGTTGATTTCATGAAAGGAAGAAAGATACATTGTGTTTCCTGTTTTTTTTATGCACTTGTATTGTACCCGCAGATTAGTTTATTGGTTTGGAATTTTAATCACGAAGAATCTCTTTTTGAGTTCAATTGAAAAATTACATTCTAAATAAAAAACAGACGAAATTAAGTATCTTGAAATTAATATCAATTTTATATATATAAAATAACTAAGATTCTTAACATAATGAACTTGAAAAAATTAGAACAAGTAAAATTAATATATGGCATAAAGAATTGTCAAATAAAAACTCAAACAAAATTAAAACAACAAATACAATATCATAATTATTTGACAAGACAGCGAGACACATTTAGAAACGAATTTAGAAAAACAAATAAGACTCAGAATTCTCCTATTTACAGAAGTATCCAAGTATTTAATTCCATCCCCCTAAATATGGTTAACATTGGAAACTATAAAATATTATGCCATTTCCTGAAATAATTCTTGAATCTGGAATAGACTTTCCGTTTTATTATTTTTGTTTTTTTATTATTATTGTTATTAGATTGAATATGCTTTCTAGTTTCTCTAAATGTATTAGTATGCCCTGGTGTCAGTAATGTAATTTACTTTTTAAGGATCAGCAAATAAAGAAATATTTTATTTATTTATATCAGAAATATACTGTAATAATATTGCACTGAAACTTCGAAATTTATATACACAAATAAACAATGATATTAGTAAACTGAAACTTTACAATTTATGAATTTATATTGAAGTGAAACTTACAATTTATATACAAAAATATACAGTAGTAAAAGGGAACTGAAACTGCACAATTTATTTACAAAAATATACAGTAATAATCTTTAACTGAAATTACACAATTTAGATAAAAATATATGCCGTAACAATAGTGAACTGAAACTTAAAATTTATATACAAAAATATACAGTAATAATAGTGAACTAAAACTTGGATATTATTCATTTATTGTTGAAGCAGGCTAATAAAAATATTGAAAAGAGTACTGCTTCTTTGTACTTTCAATGAAAAAAATTTTAAATTGTTATTCGTGTATCTAAATCATGAATGCTACTAGGATTTGTCGATAACATTTTACTTAAGTTACTACATTAAACAAAATAGAAGAGGAGTGATTTTCAATACTTTCAGAGTTTATTCACGCTAGCCACTCCCAAATGGAATTACATGTCTAGCAATAAATATAGATGAAATTAAGTTGGGGATAAAATAAATGAAATAATAAAAAAATATTGCAGATAAGATTGCACCAGCAGATTGATAACAGTCGGCACAGTTATGAATAGAAGGAGAATATTTCTTTATTTATACAATCATTACGAAACTGTACTATTTACTCTCTCACCTAAGTTACCACAAAATTAATCCATGAACTATATCGCAGTGCTTTAGAATGTCTATCATGAAACTTGATAAAATTTTCTACCAACGTATGGTCTTAATCAGAAAAAAAACGCAGTTGTCGGAATATGTAATACTATAGTTTAATAGTTTAGGCCATTATTCGATGTTAATCCATTCACAATGAGAAACGAAACAAAAACACTTGTTTTTCAAAGATATAGACATTTGTTTTTTCAAGATAACCACATGTTTGTGTAAATCTCTCAATAACAAATGTTTTAGTTCGTTTCTCATTGAAATACTATCATTGATTATTGGAAGTAATTACTTGATGTAAATCCATATCAGTTAGAACCGAAATAAAAACACTTGTTTTTTAGCTATAAACAAGTTTGTGTAAATATCTTGAGAACAAAAGTGTGATTCTCTTGAAAACAAGTGTTTTTATTTCTTATTTGATTGAAATAATATCCTTGAATCTTGGAGGTCCTTACTTGATGTAAATCCATTTAAATGGGAAAGTAAATTAAAACACTTTTATATAGTTTGAGGAAAAAAGAGTTATTTGTGAGGTATCTCCACTAGATTGTGTTTATCTCTTAAAAACAAGTGTTTTTATTTCGTTTCTCAATGAAATAATATCGTTGCATTTTGGAGGTCATTATTTGATGTAAATCGAATTGAATGAGAAACGTAATGAAAACACTTGTTTTTGACAGATTGAGGAAAAGCACTTGTTTTTTTTTAGAGATATAAACAAGTTTTTGTCTGTATCTTGAAATAAAATGTTTTTATTTCGTTTCTCATTTACACAAGTTTGTTTAAATCTCTCAAAACAGGGGTTTCCATTTCGTTTCTTATTGGAGTACTATCGTTAATTATTGGAGGCCATTACTTGAGGTAAATCGATTGGAATGAGTAAAGAAATAGAAACACTTGTTTTTGACAGATTGAGGAAAAGCTGTTGTTTTTTTTTTTAAAGATAAATACAAGTTTGTTTGAGTCTCCTATAAACAAAATGTTTTTATTTCGTTTCTCATTTACATAAGTTTGTACAAATTTCTTACAAACAAGAGTTTTTATTTTGTTTCTCATTGAAATACTATTGTTAAATTATAAGGTTTACCAGCTCCAAATGTATCAAAAGAAAGATTCATTTATGTAGGTGGGTAAGGTAGGGTGGCGCTTTGATATGAATATCATTAAATCAGTCCCAATACAAAATCTCAATAAATAAAATAAGTGTCTGATTTATTTTAATTAGATGTGTAACATTCTACTGAATATATTATTTATTAAATGTTCATTAATTTTCGTTGAGTGTCGGCCTCCTTAATTCAAATCCTTTAACCAAAATTGAAATGATTTGAAGATAGTTTAATTTCTTATATATCCGTTTCAATATTTACCCAGATAATAGCATAATCAAATTTTCACACTTCGAACAAAATCAGTATTAACCATCTTCGACACATATCGAGCCAAATAGATATCACTAAAATAATATAAACATAAATTTGATAATTACTCGAAGTTGTTATGAAATTATTAATGTTAGTTATTCTAGGTTCTTGGTTCTCGGCATAACGAATTAATCCCTAGAATTTTTATTCATCAGAGATTATTTTCATTCGCCTTTTTCTTGCAGGAAACAACCAGTATATATCTATAAACGACGTGGACATTTATGCTAACAGCAAATCACCAAACCTTTGGCACAGTTCGCTTTCTCAATCAAGCTCCGACTCCAATACGAGGTCCACACCGCCGTTGGTTATCCAGAAGTCCAATCAAAACAACAATCTGTCGGGTGGATCCAGGAGAAACATGGGCGGAAGGAAGCCGACTAGAGATCTGTCCATTAGTCCTGAAGAGGAAGAAAAGCGTAAGGTTAGAAGAGAGCGAAACAAAGCGGCTGCAGCGAGATGTAGGAAACGTAGAGTGGACCATACGAATCAGCTTATATCCGTAAGTGAAATGTTATGATTTTCAAATAGAAATTGATCCCAAGTTGGGAAAAAGAACTGCCATTCATTTAATTCTAAGTTTTCCTTAGCCTATTCTCTGTATGTCATTTTAGACATATTTTAATCAAGTAGAAACCACATTCATCAATTGCTTGATGTCAATTTTATTGAACTCTGCGACAATATTGATTATATTTATATATATATATATATATATATATATATATATATATATATATATATATATATATATATATATATATATATATATATATATATATATATATATATATATATATATATATATATATATATATATAAGTTGGTGAACTGTGGAGTGCCTCAAGGAACCATACTTGGTTCCATATTGTTCATGTAGACACTATACTTGCTACTATACTAGAAGACTCCTGAAAACATAATATTTCGCTGATGACACGGTCATTGCATTTAAGGATAAAAATTGAAAAGATTTAAAGCAACAGGCAGAGAAAGACTTTGGGCATAGTACATACTTCCAGCTATAAGTTGTTTACTATTACTTTAGACATACAATTTTCCTACCTATAGCTTGTAATCATCTTCTATCGTTTGATGTTTTAAGAAATGAAATATCTAGCCGTGATTATTGATTCGCATCTAAGATGAGATCAACATATTTTCCATGTGGCTGGATCTTTGAAAGGTATGTTGGGTACCAAGCTCAAATTATGAGTCATCCAGAGATGAAAATACTGTACTATACTTTAGTACAGGCTAGACTCACTTATGAAATTATAGGAGTAAGTGCTGTAGCAACTTGTCATCTAAAGAAACTTCAAAGCTTACAGAATTTTGAAGACAATTATGAGCAGGGATGCTACACACTTCACAAAAAATAAATTTTGAGGAAGCTGAAGTGCTCCATTTGAGAAGCTTATATTTTCAGGATGTTATGTGTTTACTATATTAATAAGGGCACCATGAAATTATATCATATTGCTATGGAAAAACTAATATCTTCTGTAGGACTTACTCATGCAACCTATTTGGCGCCTCGTTTTATGAACTATATATATATATATATATATATATATATATATATATATATATATATATATATATATATATACATGATTTAAAAGTAAAGTAAAGACGTTTTTGGTGAAAGAGGGTAGTGATATATGCTCAACTTTTTTTAATTAGTACTTCGAGTGACTCAAATGAAATTAGAGCAACATTGTTTGTCAAGGATATTCACAGACAGCTCTACTTTCTGGATTTCAAAGATGTTTGTTGTTTTTCATTCAGTTTATTTACATCTTCTTCTTCTTTCGGTGCCATATCAGGTCCCCCTAACGTTGGCAATTACATTGGCGAGTTGTTCGCGGTCTTCGGCTAATCTGAATAGTTGTTCGGCACTTCTTATTCCTGTCCAGTCGCGAATGTTCTTCAGCCATGACATCTGTTTTCTTCCAATTCCTCGGCTGCCCTCGATTGTGCCCTTCATTATTAGTTGAAGCACCCTGTATCGGTCTCCTCTGAGAATATGCCCCAGGTATGATATCTTTCTGATCTTTATAATGTCAAACAATTCACGCACACCACTTGCTCTATTTAACACTGCTTCGTTGGTCTGCCTTGCTGTCCAGGGTATTCGAAGCATTCTTCTATGTAACCACATCTCAAATGCTTCCAGGCGATTGATTGTAGCAGCCTTTAGAGTCCAGGTCTTACATCAGAGTTAGATATTAGGATATTTCTTCATTTCTGGTTATAATAAACACTATCATTAACATCATTGCAATTACCTTCAGTATGTATTGATAAATGATATGAGGTAAAAGGTCCTGTTATAACAATTTCTTCATTTCAGGAAACTGAAGAGCTTCATGCCAAAAAAGCTGCCCTCCAGAAAGAGTACGACGAATACCTGAACATGAAACGGGAGCTCGAATTTATGTTGGACAGTCACATGAACTCGCCGAACTGTTGCTTCAAACGCCGATCTCTCAGTCCGCCCGACGTCAAGCCGCACCAGAACAATTGCTACAATAATAATCAACACCGAAATGAAGAACGTATAAAGATCGAAGTGATCGAGCAAATGCCGCCGATACCGGTCAGTTTGGAAAACATTTTTTCTCTGCCCTCGCCTGCCAAACAGCGCACTCTGCCAATGTTTAGTTCCACGGTGCCCATATCTAAACCCAGTAGGCCTAATTCTTTGAACGTGGCCGCTACCGCTCCTAAGTCGAATCTACATGAAATAGCAGGTAAGCTGATCTTCCGTTTATGTTTAAAAATGGCGAATACGCCAGAGTAGTCTTACCATTAAATAATTCTTTCAGAAATTTTATTTAATGTATTTGTCATACATACAATAAACGAATTTAAGCTTTCTGCAATTATTCTCTGTATAAAATGTAACTATGTCAAATCTTACACTCCTTCTTGCGCGCAATATGTTCAAAACGCTATACAAAACTATCTGCTCACATATTATATTATATATTCTTCATCATTACCTTCACTGTTTTACTTATCTGTCTCCAAACTTCCTGTCTTTTCCAGAAGAATTACATATCTCTCTGCCACCTTGTTCTTGAATTTTCCTATAGGCTGAGTCCATCTTTGGACTATGAAGAAATCTACAAATGTTCTTTTCTTAACCAGCGCTGTTGGTAAGAATTTTAGCGCTTTGTTCTTTGCCATATTTTCTACTTCACCCTCTTAATATCATCTTAATTTTATTTCCATTCTGAGCTGTTGATAAAAAACATGTCATCTCAGGCAATTTTTATGTTTGATATTCTACGTACATGGATCTACTAGATAGATAGAGATAGAGATACTAGCATGTCTTTGTATAACAGGAGCAATGAGATCGACTCCAACAGCAGCACTAGAGGTCGTTCTGGACCTCACTCCTCTCCACATCATGGTTAAGTTGGACTCAAAGGTGCTGCATACGGTACAAGGGACTCAACCCTTACCGGAAGTGCACACCTTGCTGACCTCCCAACTGACGAAATTACCAGGAAATTTAGTTTCAAGAAATTATTTCGAACGGAACTAAATACCAAGAAGGAATGGAGCATAGAATCCATGCGAGCACTGGAGAAGAATACCATAATATGGTATACGGACGGGTCTAAAACTCCCGAAGGAACTGGAGCAGGAGTCGTTGGGCCTCGTACCAAATACTCAGAACCCATGGGCCAGTTCCCCAGTATTTTTCAAGCGGAAATTCACGCCATAGAAAGGTGCATTCAGTTCAACCTCGATAGGAAATACCGGAAAAAGGAAATTGCGATCCTCTCCGATAGCCAAGCAGCCATCAAAGCGTTGAGCTCTTATAACATCAACTCAAAGATGGTTTGTGAATGCCTAGACAAACTAAACGATCTGGGCAGGAACAACAAAGTGATCCTCCTCTGGGTGCCGGGGCACGTCGGAGTGAAGGGTAATGAACAAGCAGACACCCTGGCACGAAAGGGTGCGTCAACGCCACTAATCGGGCCAGAACCTTTCTGCGGACTTGGAAAATCTTACTTCCAAGAAGAACTCAATAAAGCTGAAGAAGCAATGAGAGCAACATACTGGCAAAGACTTCCAGGACTGAGGCAGGCCAAAGATCTTCTCGGAAAGTTCAACCGAGCAAGATCAAAGACACTGACTCAGCAAAACTAGTCTAAAGACAATCACAGGATTTCTTACGGGGCATTGCAGACTCAAAGAACACCTAAGGAAGCTAGGTTTAGAGGGGGGCAGCACCTGCAGATTCTGCAAGGAACGTCCAGAAACACCCCACCATATACTGATGGAGTGTGCACCATGAAAGACTGAACACACTGGGATCATACCAGCTGACTGTAGAAGAAATACCACGAATAGGCCCCCTTAAAATCCTCAAATTCCTGAAGGTATTGAGGCTTGAGGGGCTGCTGTAAAACGAGAACACATCGAGAAGCAGAAGAAGATGGGGCACAATAGATCTAATAAGGTTGCAGCGCATCGGTCACCATCCACACCTACCAATACCAATACATGGATCATTAGGAATTGACCTAAAACTGGAAAACAAGCTAAACTTTATCCATTTATAGGATCGTGGTGGCCATTTTGTTAGAGGATCTAGATTTTAAAATTTTTGACTGAATTTTTAAATTTGAATAGAGAGTCTTACCGCAAGACCTAACATATATGGAACCAGTGGTTTATTATGCACTAGTGGAGAAACATATTGTACTGCTAATACCATTTTTCTTTAATTAATCTTTTTTTCACTCCATTTTCTCTAAACGTTTTAATGACTGGAAATCATTTATTCTATACTAGAATCATTGTTCCAAACATTCTTGATGTAGGGAATATAGTGTTTATAGATATTTAATCGTAAACTTAGCAAGTGACTTCACCTACAATTTTCTATTTTCTTCCATACTGGACGATTTTTTATATATAATGCATATAATGTATCCTGAGTATTTAACAAGTAATGATTTAAACCAGACGTTCCCAAACTTGTTTGTCTCGTAGACCACTTGCCATGTTCTTTTGTTTTGGTTAGACACCCTGCCTAGCTAATGTTGAATGTTTGCAAATTCATCAACTTATGTGTGGGTTCGATATAACCACTTTGGTGGGTATCTATGGTTTAAACCTATATATTAGAAAAGTGGATTAGTTTTGATCCTTCATTATTGGAGGTTATAAGGATACACATTTTGAGTAGGTAACTTTAACAATATCCAGTCCAAGATTTTTGTATATTTACTTAAATTTTAACATCAGGCTGACTTCTTTGCGGAAAGTCAGCACGGTTACTTGAAGAATAGATCAACACAGACTGCAATATTCGAATTTACAAAAAGTATAATTAACATAATAGAGAATAATGACATGGCACTAGGCATATTCTTAGATTTATCTAAAGCGTATGACTCGATAAATCAGAAATATTTATTACAAAAACTAGAAATATACGGGATAAGAGAAAAAGTCAATAGGTGGTTTCAATCATATGTATCTGAAAGAACACAAAGAGTAGAAATAACAAAAAATGGTCTCACTGTAAAATCTACCGTGTTAATTAACAAAACGGGAATAGCCCAAGGAAGTATAATTGGGCCACTCTTGTTCATAATTTATTTAAATGATCTATGTAGCATTGTACAGAATGTCGGAGAGAGTATTGTGAATTATGCAGATGACACTAATTTAGTGCTCGGTGCACATGAAAAAAATAAAATGATACAAGTTGGAACAGACTTCTTCACAAGAGCGGAGGAATGGTTCTCAAAAAATCAGTTGGTATTAAATGCAAAGAAATCAAATTTCGTTGTTTTCAGTACAGACAGAAACAGGAAAGAAAAGCCTAACAATATAGTACTACATAAAGAAGAATATCAGCTTTCAGAACAGTCAAAATTTTTAGGAATATTCATTGACAACTTTTTAAAATGGAGAGTACACACTGATTATGTAAAACAGAAACTAAATAAAATTAATTTTGCAATTAGAACAACCAGTAGATATATGAATGAGAAAACTTTAAAAATTTTTTATCATGCTAATTTTGAATCAATTCTAAGATATGGGATCATGTTTTGGGGAATGGAGTATAATTTAGAGGATATTTTTATTGTACAAAAACGATTATTATTATTATTATTATTATTAATATTATTTCTTTTATTGAAGGAATATCAATAACAACACCATCCAATGGTATGCAGTTCAACTTCGACTCCCTCATGGTAGGAGGCACAGGGCTGACACCAGTCTCCGGTCCTCTACCAACCTGCAGTATTCAGCAGCGAAACCTTCCAGTGAGCGTTCCAGATGGCACATCTCCAGACACGTGTGGACCACCAAAGCTCGTCAGTTTATAAGATTCGGCCTTAGTGAAAGCGTGATTTTGCCAAAAATCAACCACTGTGACTATTGGACTTGTTTTTCTACTTTAATTCTGTACGAAATGTACGTAAAGTTTTCTAAGAGTTAGATATTTTATATATAACTTATTGCCGCCAAATAACTCTACCGATATTAGAGCAATTTCGAGTTGTTTGGAATTTGATCGAAGTATTTCTTGTGACGACTTGTTCAACTTAAATTTTGGGAATCTTTCACATTGCTTGAAAAATGTTGTGATGTTTCATTCAAATTTGGAAACATCGGTGATTATGATAAATTTGCCGAATATTGAAATTTTATAAATTGTATATTGTATTAAATATTTGGGTGGTACGTACTGCCAATTTTCTCGAATTGATATTTTTCTGCATATTTGATTTTTGGATGCGATCACGTTTTATCAATGTACAAGCCATCTTAAGAGAATTTGTGTGCTCAGATACTTTGATAGTGGTATCAATATTACCAAAATAGCCATGTTTAGTAATAAACGAAACCAAAAATATTTATTTTGTTGCAATGAAGAGAGTTATAGTGTCATATTATTTATTATATTATATGATAGTTATATTATGGAAATAAATATTATATAATGTATTTTATTTTTTCCTTAATAGTCATATTTTGTTTACCAGTACTAAACATGGACCATTACAATAAAAATAAGTAATACCGATGCTCAAGCTATTTTTGCTATATTGTATGCAGATATAATTTTGCTACCAAGGATGCCTTTTTTTTGTAAAAATCTATTTTTCACTTATGCGAAAATATTCCCTCCATCAATTTTAAATAGTTTATAGGATCTAAACAATATATTTTTGTAATAGAAAGATACTTCTATTCCAAATAAGCGAATTTGTGTTATTATTAATAGGAATATTAATATATATATTGAAAATACTTTATATGAATATATGAGCAATAAATGGATTACAATATTTGTAATCATTTGTCATTTTTATATTGTAGTTCTACAATTTTTGTATTTATTTTATGCAATGCTAATTTAAGAATAAAATGTTTACCTTTTCTGTGTTGTATCATTGACTATAATTTTTAAACCATTTCATTAAATTAATGCTAAATTAAATATGCTACCTATCGTAGAAAAACTTATTGAAAGTGTAGTATTTGATCACCTTAAAGATCATATTGAAAAGAACAAAATTCTGGTAGATGAGCAGTCGGGGTTCAGGGAAAAGCATTAAACTGAAACAGCCCTCGTTAGTGTGTTAGAGGATTGGAGACAAGCGCTAGATAAAGGAGAGTTTGTGATAGCCATTTTCCTGGACCTGAAACGGGCATTTGAAACAATAGACAGAAAGCAACTACTAGAAATTCTCAAGAAATATGGCGTTAGGGGTAAAGTATTAAAATGGTTGACAAACTATTTAGATGGTCGCAAACAAAAAACATCAATCGGGAAAAACATTTCAACGGAACAGGAAAATAATGTAGTCGTGCCACAGGGCTGCATTTTCGGGGCGTTTCTATTTATACTGTACATTAATAGTTTTCCTAAAGTGTTACAATATTCAAAAATAAAATTATTTGCAGATGACGCATTAATATATTTAAAAAGCAAGGACATAGTGAAAGCTTGTGCCGATTTAAAAAATATTGAAGAGAGGTTAAAGTTCTGTAAACTTAAACTAAACACAAAAAAGAGCAAAGCAATGGTTATTGGGAAAAAAAGTTTCTGGGCTCATTTAACGAACAAAATCTGGACATCAAAATTGAAAATGAATCTTTGGAGATAGAGGACGAAATTAAATATTTAGGAGTGGTAATTGATAGAAAGCTGAATTTTAAAACACATTCTTCAAACGTGACACAAAAAATTTCTATTAAAGTTAATTACCTATATAGACTATCAGACAATCTAAACCTGGATACAAGAAAAAACTTATATAATATACTAATATTACCACATTTAAACTATTGTTCCAGCCTGCTGTACTTTAGTAACAAATGTGTAATTGATAATTTTCAACTTCTCCAAAATAAAGCTATGAGAACGATATTAAGAGCCAACAGATACACACCAATTAAACACATGCTGTCGATCTTGGAATGGTCGAATGTTAAAAACCTACTTAAATATAATGTACTGGTATTGGTTTCAAAAATCACGTATGGTATCCTTCCTGAAAACGTACTAAATATGTTCAAGCGAAACTGTGATATTCATGGCCACAATACAAGAAATAGAATGAACTTTCACCTGTCAGAGACAGGCGTGAAAAGACAAAACTCTTTATGTCATAAAGGTCTTCAAATGTTTAACGAGTTACCAATCAGTGTGAAGAATCAATCATCCCTAAACAAGTTTAAATCATCACTGAAAGAATTTCTTATTAAATCAAAGACCTTACTAGTATTAATTGAAATAAAACAGACTTTTAAATTTAATCTAGTATATTTTGGTTAAGTTTTATCATAGTTTTTAAATATTTTATTTTTATGCTTTATTTGTGTCAGAAATGTGTGAATTTATGTAGCTTTATAAGTTAAATAAAAACCTTTGAATTGAATTAAATGCAAGATCAACTGCTTCGACTTCTAAATCGGAAGTATATAATACACATTTGAGAAATAACATATACATATTGACTATCTTCAACTTTATCGATGGAAGGAACAAAATTATTAATTATGCAAAGATGGGTAGTTATTACCTCTCTTGTAATGGAGTACCGAGTGTTCAGTTTCACGAGGAACGTTATTAACCACAAGTGATGACATCTTTCATATTTTTGCTGTCTAACATCTTTGCAGTCGGTATGCCGAATTTTATTGGGAGTAGTTTCGTCAATACGACATAAATGTGGTGTATTATAAAACAATAGTATATTATGATATTAGGAGAATAAGTGATACTTTATGTGCTGAGCGTGGAAAGTTTGTCTGACGAACGTAGTGAGTCAGACAATCCATGCGAAGCACATAAAGTATCTTATTCTCCGAATATCATATACTATTTTTTCTTCAAACGTGCATAATTTCATTCGAAATAAAACAATAAAAGGAAACGAATTTTTTAATAAAGATAACAAGATTGAATCTTTAACTTATTTCACTGTATATTGCCTTTTTGGTATCGTTGTCATGGATACGTACTTGTTTGACATCCATCAAAACAAATATTTCAAATTCGGTTAAGAAAATGAGTTTAGAAATGTGTAATGATCCTCCCGAGGTGGTAGAGGCAGCTAGAATAGCTATGCAAAACTTGCTGCCGACGAAATCTGCTGCAGTATATGAAGCTGCGTTTGTCAAGTTCAACAAATGGTGCAATGGAAAAAAAGTAGTGCAATACTCTGAGAACGTTTTGTTGGCATATTTTACCGAAATGGCACTGAAAATGAAGAGTTCTAGTTTGTGGGCTCATTATTCAATGATAAGGTCTGTGTTGAATTTGAAGCATAATGTGAACATTGAAAAATACAACAATTTGCGTGCATTTTTAAAAAAGCAAGGAGAAGGTTATAAGCCAAAGAAATCGAGAGTCTTGTCAAGGGAACAGTTCAGCAAATTTTTGTCTGAAGCCCCAGATGAAAAGTATTTGGCGATGAAGGTAATAAAATTACATTTTGTTTGTTTCACATTGTGCTAACCAACACTTAATTTTTTAGGTAGTTTTGATATTTGGAATATCTGGGGCATGTCGTTGCGATGAACTAGTGAATATGACAGTTGATGATCTTGAAGATATGGGTTCTTTGCTGCTAATAAACATTCCCAACACTAAAACTAATAAGAGTAGAACCTTCAACGTCCTGGGTGATGAATATCTGAGCAAATATAGAAAGTACATTAATTTGCGCCCTGTCGATTTTAGGGAACGACGTTTTTTTTTGAAATATCAAAATGGGAAATATTATAGAGCTGTTATGGGTATCCATAAAATGGGTAGTGTAGCAAAAGACGTGGCATTCTATCTGAAGATTCCAAATTGGAAAGAATATACAGGGCATTGCTTAAGAAGAACTTCCGCAACAATGCTTGTTGATAGTGGGGTGGATATCACTACGCTGAAAAGGCATGGGGGTTGGAAATCTGATGCAGTTGCCGAAGGGTACATCGAAGACTCTGTGCAAAGTAAAACCAAAATTGCTAAGAGAATTCTTCAACCTAGCTCCGCGGAAAATCTCGAACAATCTTCATTTAATGAACCCGATACAAGTAATGGATTTGTAAATGCCGTTCACTCTGGAAAAGTTGTTATGAATAGCCCTGATATTGCAAGAAGTGGAGGATTCTTAAATGATGCAAATCTTCATAATTGTACTTTTACTATAAATATTACGAATAAATAATAAATACCATTGTGAATAAATTCATAGTACTATAATGTGTTTATACGCTTAGGAGTATAAGTACTTATACTCCTAGTCATATAAATCACACAATGTCATTGAGGAACGTCACAAAAGTTATCACTTATATGACGTTTGAAGAAAAACATATATTTTCGAAATTAATACGAGGGCGGTCCGATAAGTACTTAGCCTACAAATGAAAAACGAAAATTTTGGAAAAGTTCCGATTTATTTCTCAACATAGTCTCCTTTCAGCTCGGTATACTTGACCCAGCGATGCTCCAACTTCTTTAACCCGTCTGAAACCCGTTCGACTCAAATTTCTGACCGGCGAGTAACTTTTTCAAGTTTGGAAACAAGAAGAAGTCACACGGGGCCAAATCTGGAGAATAAGGTGGATGGGGCAGCAGTTCGTAGCCTAATTCGACTAATTTAACCAAGGCGACGGCGGAGGTGTGAGCCGGTGCGTTGTCATGGTGGAATAGTACTTTTTTCTTCTTCAAATGGGGCAGTGTTTTCTGCAATTCGTTGTCGAATTGGCCCAATAATTTGGCATAGTAGAGCCCTGTCACTGTTTTACCCTTCTCCAGGTAGTCAATGTAGATTACACCTTGTGAATCCCAGAAAATAGTGGCCATCACCTTTCCGGCCGATAGGACAGTCTTCTCCTTCTTCGGAGCACGTTCACCGGCTGAATTCCACTGTTTTGACTATTCTTTGGTCTCTGGTGTGTACCAGTGGATCCATGTTTCGTCGACAGTCACGAAACGACGCAAAAACTCCTTCGGATTGCACTTAAACAGCTTCAAACATTGCTCTGAAGTCGTCTCACGGTTGCGCTTGTTGTCCGGAGTGAGCAAACGCGGCACCCATCGTGCAGACAGCTTTCTCATGCCCAATACTTCATGCAGGATATGACCTACGAGGTCTTTTTAGATGCCTACTGTCTCAGCTATCTCGCGCACCTTCAATCGGCGGTCTGCCAATACGAGATAGCGGATTTTTGTAACATTACACTCCGTGGTAGCCGTTTTCGGAGTACCTGGGCGTGGCTCATCAAAAACCGACGTGCGACCACATTGAAACTCGTTAAACCAATTTTTTACGATCGCCATCGAAGGAGAAGAGTCACCGTACACAGCATCCAAACGCTCTTTTATTTCGCTGCGCGATTTCCCTTCCAAAAACAAGAATCGAATCACTGACCGATATTGCTCTTTTTCCATTTTTCTAAAATCCGCGAACACTCCCGCTTCAACACGACGCTGTCAAAACAAAACTTCCAATACGATGCGGCTGAAATTTTGACAGTAGCCGTTTACAAGAATATACAACATGACAGTAAACTTCTTTTGCGATAGTGGCGACATCGGGCGGTGAGGCTAAGTAATTCTCGGACCACCCTCGTATATGAAGGTTGAACAAGGAAATTTAAAGCAGATGTCATAATCTGTTTTAACAAAATATCTATCTGGTAGGTGCAATATGAGACTCTTGAAGCTATTTGCAGTTTTCTGGACGATGCTCATAAAGAATATTGTTTCTTCTATAACAAAAATGTTTATATCTCTCGTCCATTAGTTTTATAGTAAGTTAAACTCATTTTAGAAATTAAGAGATACTGGGTTTCTATACCAAGATAAAGAAAAGCTGTATTCCAAAGATATTTTCCTTATTCGCCTGTTAAAGTTCATAACTTTCTGTCTTCCTAATCAATAATTTAGGATTTCAGGCGATCGGCTGTTTGTTAATTTTGTGCTACTGTAAATCACTTTGATTGTAAGTTTCAGTTGAACAGCTGTAGCTGCAATTCGCATCAGTGAGGAAATAAAGTCTAATAATAATAGTTAGCAAGGAAATGTAGGGTGCTCAATATTATAAAGCAGCTGAATATTTCGTTAAACCATATTGCAACTGTCAGTTGTCCAGTCCTTATTCAATCTTTGTATATTATTCTCAAAAATGTAGATTGCATTGAAATACTTATAGGCCAAGCTACAGAGATTTTTTCATGTAAAAAGTGTTAGAAGAAAACCAGCTGCTCCATTGTTTGTAAAGTAGTTCCATATAATATAGTGATATGTTTGTCACTCGACTTTATTATTTACCTATAACTTTGGTATTAACAATTTTATGCGAAAAATCGCGTTTTTTTAGTTTTTTGCTTTTAAAATTGAAACAATCAGAGTAATCGTGATGGTGTCAATAGACTGATTATAGAAAATGAAAAGACAAAGAAAATGAGAGGTCGGACGACTCGATCAGACCCTTATTTTAAGAGAAAATCGTAAAAAATCGGCCAAAATACAGTTTTTTCAAAAATTCATAACTTGGTTGTTTTTTGAGTTGTATCGTAGATCCTACGGTCACTATTAGTTATTAATATAAACTTCGTTTATGTGAAGATCAGGAACTGTCCGATGCATAGTTTTTGATCTGTGGCCATTTGTATATTTTACTATGCAATTTTCCAGCAGACCTGAATGCGACAGGTATGGTCCGATTTCAATTTACAAAAAAGATTTTGAAAGTAGAATTCCCATAGTTCAAAACGTTCATCTTGGTTTTACATGAAAACGCTGAGGAATATGTTAAAAATAAAGCTGAACATGACGAAAAACGGCCGAACGCGTGAGAGTAGTTGAAGGGTGGGGGTAGAGCAGCAGGCAAGGTGAACGAAAGTATCGGTATTTTGAACATGACAGTAATTTCTCGGCCGTTTTTCGTCATGTTCAACTTCATTTTAAACATATTTCTCAGCTTTTTCATTAAAAACCAAGATGAACGTTTTGAACTATGAGAATTCTACTTTCAAAATCTTTTTTGTAAATTGAAATCGGACTATACCTGTCTCATTCAGGTCTGCTGGAAAATTGCATAGTAACATAATCAAATGGCCACAGATCAAAAACTATGCATCATACAGTTCCTGCTCTTCGCACAAATGAAGTTTATGTTTTTAACTAATACTGACCGGAAGATCTACGATACAACTCAAAAAACAACCGAGTTATGAATTTTTGAAAAAATTGAATTTTTGCCGGTTTTTTTCAATTTTCTCTTGAACTAAGGGCCTGATCGAGTCGTCCGACCTCTCATTTTCTTTTTCTTTTCATTTTCTATAATTACCTCATTGACACCATCACGATTACTATGATAGTTCCAATTATAAAAAAAAAATGCGATTTTGCGCATAAAATTGTTAATACCAAAGTTATAAATAATAAAGTCGAGTGAAAAACATATCACTATATCATATGGAACTATTTTACAAACAATGGCGCAGCTGGTTTTCTTTTAAAACTTTTTACACGAAATGCTCACCCTAAATCTCTGTAGCTTGGCCTATTAATGTTTGACGGGAAATGTAGGTTAGAAACAATAGTCGCTCATTTTGTAATACTATTTGTTGGGAAATTTATATAGCAAATTTAGTCATAATTTTTCAAATTTTACTTTAATGATCTGTACAATAGAACTATAACATTGTTTAATGATATGGAAGAATAAAGGCAATACTAAGCTAAGCAATTTCGAGTTCATCTCATTAACCACGCTAAAAATACTTAGAACTAAGCTTAATTTTTTTGCCGCGACTGTAGGTTAGGGTTCAAGGATCATGAGTGCGTCAATGCTTGCCAATTTAAACTTTCTCATCAAGATATACAGTACTCTAACTTAAAGATGGTCATCATGCTAATTGAACACTTGAAAGTAAATCCTGTCAGAATGTCTGGAGATTAGTCTAAGAATGTTGTCTGTTTGAGATCATTCACGCTTTCGAGACAGTTTCGTGAGACTGGACATTTCATATCGACTTTAGAGTCAACTCTTCGTTCCAAACGGATTCGTATCAGGGCCTAGTTTTGATATTTGCTTATGAAATTGTAAAAAAGCGGAACGTGAAAAAAATGTGTCGGATAAGAAAATGGGTCACGTTGCAAGATGCACAATAGTTTAGAACTTTCATCAGGATGTCTGCAGTGCAGAATTAATTAAAAGAAAGAAATCAAGTTTGAGATTGGACAAAAAATTGGAGAACTTAGTTACGAGAGTAGAGTTGGACATATGTACTTATACCAGTTTCAGTCTCTGATACATGCAGGTGCTTAAACTGCTCTCAGACCAATATCTACTTGTGAGTCTAGTCTGTAGACTACTATGTCTCAAGAGTGAGGAAGTAGTTTCAATAAAAAGGGCTCAAAACTGTGAAGTTGGAGATAATTAGAAAGCATACTTCTCTTCAACTATGTTTTTCAGGTCGAAATTGATTGAATATTGTGTTTCTATATCCCAAAGTAGCATTGAAAATCATCCCAAAGTACCACTGAACAGTAGGGATGTACCAATCTGTAGTCCATCCACCAAAGAGGTTATATCAGAAAGGAGTGAGACAATGATAGAAAATAATAATATAGGAAGTTCAGTATATAAAAAATTTTGAAAATCTAATCATACTTATATTTGCATGTATTTTATTGATACTGTAGAGTGAAGTCATTTTCTTTATAATATAAAACTGAGAAACAGTGAAAGAAACTT
Organism: Cynegetis impunctata; assembly: GCA_030704885.1. NCBI lineage: Eukaryota > Metazoa > Arthropoda > Insecta > Coleoptera > Coccinellidae > Cynegetis > Cynegetis impunctata. The sequence continues at coordinate 34,279 of JARQZK010003844.1, forward strand.
AAAAGAGTTAGTATATCAAATGTTTTATTCATGTATTTTACGATCACATATATTAATGCTTGTCTTTTTCATATATACTCAAAGTTTTTTCTGAATCAGTAAATTTTATTCGATATGGCAAATAATATACTCAATTTTTTAATGGTCACGAAATATATTTGTTTTCGTATTTCATATGGAAATTAGATAAATCGGAATAGTATGTATACAAGTAATTTCTTGTATATGCTGCTCTCCTATGATGCCCAGAAAGTACTTAGAAAATAAGTATATAATATTGCTCCCACTAGTATCATTTGGGATTCGAAGTTTTTAATCTTTCTGTCTCAAAAAATATACTTCGAGTCTTTTAAAGCTAATCCTGAATTTAATAATCCAGAAGGAACATTTACTGACTTCATCGAAAAAGTGGAACCCTCAGAATACATAATGATCAACTTCATAAAGCCACACATGAAATATTTGCCTGTTATGTATAATTCATGAAATGAAAGTAGGCGTCCCACTACTCAGAAAAATATTCTTCTATTTCTATAATAAATTAGAAGGAGTATACAGTAAAAACTTGGATTAATGTCTATTGTTACAAGATATTGTCATAAAACTGGAAAACAAAAATGAAAATTCACTCAAAATAATGTTTAGAACGTCCTTAAGTAAGTATAACTTATCGCTCCGTTCCCAATTTCTTCAAAGAAAGTTTGCCCTCAAGTTTTACTTGTAGATCCATGCTATGTGAATTTAAGGGATAACTACAAATGAACTTTACTTTAGTGTGATGATAACACTATAATTCACACATAATATATTTGATAAAAAACATGATCAAATAGAAAATAGCACTGTTGATTGCATACTTTGTCAACATGCAATAAAAATCATCTACAATTATAATATATTTTCATTATGTCTATAACAAGTACAAATTTGAATTTTATACTTTTGGAAAGTGTTCAAATTTTCCTTGTTCAATAATCATAGAATCAGAGGTGTATTTGTCGATATAACGAAGATGTCACAGAAACACTACAGAAAGTAAAAGCTTTTGCTCCGCTCCTGTTTAAATGCTCCGATTTTGTACACACCGCACAGCTGATTCTGACATTATGGCGAAGCTTGACGTTCTCTAGGAATTCGTCTAGATTTTCTCCTACAAAAATTGTGATTCGCCTGGATATTAGTTCAATCCACGATGTTTAAAGGTCCAGGCATAAACCCTTTATGTTATGTTATTGAGAGACAGTATCAAAGAAACTATGTGATCAAATCAAAATTATTTAGTGAACGCTTATCAAGTGCAAGAAATTTGTATAGAAAAGACCTTTTTGCCCATTATGGGTGTGTGAATGCGATAGAATTTTCGAAAGAGGGAGAATTACTTATTTCAGGTAAGTCATGTTGCAATCAGTCATATTTTATTTGTTTGAAATGCCATATAAATATTTTATATAAGGTTTTCAATCACCTTCTGAGAAATAATATATATTCATACTCCTGATATGAATATGTTGGATAAACAACGAGATTAATGCATATTTCAGATGACCATGAATGAATTCTATTAAAATGCATATTGTTGTTCAGTCCTGTGTATATTTTTTTGTAATTTCAGAGTGCCATTATATTTTTCTTACTGACATTGCTCTGTGAAATTACAAGAGTTGGAATCAACTGAAAACTATTTTCATTATTCACTATATTTAAACAATAATTCAATTTGATATTACTTATAAGTAGGAAGAATATTCTTTATAGTAATAGTACTCCCATAAAAATACTGAAAGCTCTCTTCTTTCCGAATAACTTCAGTTATCAACTATCCTCATAAGTATACTTTTTCTTGATTCTGTTATGTTTACAAAAACAATTATGAATTGTTGATAGGGTTTTTATGACTGAGAGAATAATCAGTGAAGAACAACTATCTTTGTTTTATTCGAAGAATTACTCATTGGGTGTTTGAATTGTTATCGATTAACAAAACCTTTAAAACATAATTTGATCATATAGAGAAGATGAACATTTATTACTATTTTGATTCAAGAGCAATGAGAATTTTTAATGTTTCCAGTAGATATTAAGTATATATTGTGATGAGTGTTTTTTTTGTATATCCTACGATAAGCAATTTAGGAATCTGAGACTAAAAAGAGTAGAATATATTTCATATTCATATTTCTTGAATACTAATTGCTCATTTGTGAGCATATATTCTTACTACTACAACTAATAGGGCTTGACTAGAGGTTGAGATTAGTGTATATATGCTAAATTGATTTGTATCTCCATGGGGATATCCTCAAAAATTCTTTGGATCTCTTAGGTATAATCTTCTCATAAAAATATAAATCTCTTCAGTGTGTACTTCTTATGGACACTAATGTACCACTTCAAAGCAAAACAAAATTTGCATTTTGTTCTTATTGAATGATTTTCTATTTTACACCTATCATCCCTACGTTTATTCAAATATTAACCACATTAGCAGGATGGTTTCTCATCAGATTATAATTCATTGCATCTAGTTTTATGGTAGGTATTTAATTAAAAATATGCAGTACTTATGGTTGCATACATTCCTTGGATCACATCATTATCAAGTTTCTATGCAAATCTTGATTAATTTACATATAGATTCAAGTACCCATACTTTGAACAAAATCACTCTAAAACCACAAGGCTTTCAAATATGTGGATATAATGTTGTTTGAATTATAAACCTTTAATTTCTCAAAATAATGGTATATGCAGCTGGAACAATATGATTTTATTAATAAAGATGCTAGGTATTCAGTAAGGATGAATATGATATATGCTCGGATATATGTGAATGTTGTGGAACACTGAGTTTGTATTATTAAAATATGTTAAACAGATATTTTAATGTTCAACAGAAGTTATGAAGTTGAAATTGGTTATCTGTTCAACTTGTTGATAAAAAGAAGGAGCAAATGAATTGTTTCATTGGATTGGATTCAGTAGATTGCAGGATTTTTCATCATAATAAATACAATTAATATATTGAATCAGTAATATAACTAAATAATCGTATGACGCGTTTTGGTACTCTGTATTATCATCAGATACAAATAGTACTTATCTGTATCTGATGTTAGTGACGTGACCGAATCGTACGATTTTTATAATATTAGTAAAAATTAATATATTAGTAAAACTTCTTAGTCAATTTTCATCAACTATCGACCTCATTAATTCAAATATGTATAGTGATCTTAGTTTCAGGAATATAAGAGAGATATCTAGTGTGAGATAGGTACCTAATAGTTTTACTATGATTGTACACAATGAAAAATGTGTCTATTATTCTTAAACATCTTCATAATTTCCTGAAATGTTCAGAGCTCCAAACTATTTTAAAATTTCAAATTAGTTTTGTGCAACAAACAACATCTACTTCGATTGCCCTCTCTATTGTTCTTGTTATAATTATCACTTAGATTTTAAATAATTAGGTTAAGTTAACATCATCTGCGTCATTTTCATTTGCATTAATAACACGATTTTTCCGATGTAGGTAACTATTGCATTTACGACATATTATTAGTCGTATTTTCCTTTTGATATAAATAGATTATTGCACTATATCCAAAGTCAATAGTGAGGCCCGGAATTTCCGGATCTATATATATATATATATATATATATATATATATATATATATATATATATATATATATATATATATATATATATATATATATATATATATATGTACATATAAATAAATTTATTTATATGCCTTTATATATAGGTTTGCCATACGTCCCGGATTGGTCGGAACAGTCCCGGAATTTTGCTCTTGTCCCGGTGTCCCGCCCGGTTTTATCGATGTCCCGGAAAACGGCTGTAGGATATAAAAAGTAATGAATAATAGCTGTAAATAGTTTAATTCTAACAACAGACCTATGAGAAGGGCGAGCGCTACCTAGTGGGGAGAGGTGTAAAATATCACTTTATCGGGCAGAGTGACTTTGGTTTGACAACAAAAGTTTTCTTATAATGGCTTTTGTAGTTTGACAAAAAGTTGTACAAAAACCTAAGTAATTATTCAATTGAACAATTTTATGAAGTATTTTAAATTTAATTTTATTGATACTTCGTGCTAGATAGTAGACCAGAAAAAAATTTAATTTGAAAGGAAAAAATCTATTTTTGTAAGTAGCAAAAATTTCATTTTTATTTAAGAAAGTTGTGTGGAACTATCAATTTAGGGTTCCAGATTCCTTCCTCCCGACACTTGCGAGGTTTAAAAGAAGTCTTAAAACTCACCATTTTGCTACTGATTTTTTGAACATTTTCCAGAGGATGACCCCGCTCTACTGGGGGGAATGCCCCATCCGGTAATACCATCCCATATTAATGTGTCCCGGTTTCACCCACCAAGAATATAAGCCTATTTATATATATATATATATATATATATATATATTTATATATATATATATATATATATATACATATATTCATTTCCCGGTACATTTTGATATCTCCAGCGATCAAATGATCTAAAATTTGTCTAGGGAGAGTGTTTCTTGATGTAGAAAAAAACTATCAAAATTTGGTAAACTCCGTCAAAATTTTGGCATCTTCAAACTTCGGGCAAGAGAGTGTCGGGGAGGTGCATGAGCAGAAACTTTTCAAATCTGTGGCTAAATGTGTGGAAATTATTCATGAACAAGATATCCAAAATTCAGCCGCCTTATAGGGCTTTTTGGGGGGTACATGCACCCACAACCAACCCCCCAAATTGAAATAGAGAGTTGAGGATTTGTACGTCAACTTAGTTAATGCTAGGAAAGTGCCTTTTGTCGGTGCAAAACTTTTCTTTAACCGCACCCAGTTTCATGTACTGATTTCTTGGGTTTTTGGTCCCCTCCAAAGCCCATCTAGATACAGTTATATGGTTGAAATTTCTTACGTCAGTGGTTCCCAAAGTGGTTCCCCAGTGGGGTGCCAAGAAGAGAGCACAGGGGACACCCCTGTTCTGTTTTTATTTTTAGTAGGGACATCAGGGGCGGCAAGGCGCCCCTCGCGATGGCTCTCACGTGGCAATGTACTCTCGTACATTTGAACTGCGACAAGAGATTCACACTTTCCAGGAAGAAGATGATCATGTGAACGCCAACAATTTCGCGGATGAAGACTTTCTGCTGAAACTGGCATAGTTTTTCGACATATTCGAAAAACTTAATGTCTTAAATCTATCTCTACAGGGCCATAACATGCACATAATTAAGCTTGTAGAGAAGATTTCATAATTCAGGAAAAAACTGTGGAGCAGAACAATGAGTGATAATGGAGGCAAAGATTACTTTCCAATATTGCAACAGTACATGGCTCATAGTGGAGTTGAGGTTTCACATAACGTGCTGACACTTTTCACAGATCACCTATCACAGAGTTGACTGACTGGTTTGCCAAGTACTTCGCAGAAGACCAAGTAGAGAATTTTGCGTTTATCCAAGATCCATTCCGTGCTCAAGCCCCACAAGATTTTACCACGCAAGAAGAAGAAAATCTATTCGACCTCTCGATCTACAACAGCCTGAAGACAAAATACGCTTGCTCGGATTTGACAGAGTGTTGGTTATCAGTCGAAAATGAGTATCCGATTCTAAGTGCAAAATCTGTAAGGATCCTCATTCCCTTTGCTATTTCATATCTATGCGAAGTTGGATTTTCAGCGGTTGCAGTTATAAAGAGCAAATATCATTCTAAAATAAATGTGGAATGAGAAATGAGAATAGCGGTATCTAGCCTTATTCCCCGATTCGAAATATTGTGCAGTGCGCAGCAGGCTCATCCGTCGCACTGAATACACACCTCGAGTGTATGTGGAAGGTTTTTGTAATTATATTTGCATTTTATTTGTATTTTCACCTATGTTTTTCAACCAATAAATTAATGTACTTTTTCATTTTAAATACGAGTCGTATTAGTTTCTTAGCTTGTTTCTTTTTCATAGTCTTACAAATATGAAATATAGCTACCACAGATAGATATTATATGACTAGGGTGCCGTGAGAAAATTAAAATTCAAAAGTGTGCACCTAGGCACCTAGGCTCCTACAGTGCAAATGCACTGTAGGAGCCTTAGAGGATTTGCGCACGTCCAGAACTCATCCAGATTGAGTTAGAAGGTTGAAATTTCTTACGTGGATTGAGTAAATGTTGAGGAAGTGGACCGTAGTGGTTTCAATAATTTTGTTTAACCGTCGCCATTTTAATGTAGATATTTTATGTTTTTTCGTGGGTTTTGAGGTTTAAAAAACCTCAACAGTTTCTGCTGATTGAGTTAGTGGGTTCAAATTTGGTAAGTTGATTGAATTCATGTTAGGCAAATGCACACTTCAGAGTTTTAAATATGTTCTGTCACCGTCGTATATATAAAATAAGTATTCAAGGGGGGGCATAGTCAATGGTACGGAGCGAGTCCGACTCGCACTTGGCCGGTTTTTTATTTTATATATTTTCGACGTGTGTAGGGTTGCCATCACCTAAATTGCTGACGCCGGACAAAAAATTTAAAAACCCCGGACATTTGGGTAAAATTTAGTCCTTTCCCGGACAATATAAACAACGTTTATATTTTAATGTTTTCATTTATTTAAACTTTAAACCGCTTGTTTGCGATATAAACAAACAACAACAAAAAAATGAAAAATCTACTAACATAACACACTTAACAGTTTTCTCTTTAAGAAGTAATCTGGTAAAAAAAATTATCAGAAAAACTCTTTTTTTTGGTATCATCAAATGAAAAACAACTAATGATTAATGATAATTTTTGGTGGATCAAAATAGATCAAATAGACTATATTCCACATTGTAACAACAAATTATAGGATAGATCATCTAGTTCGGTTAGATAGGTTAGGCAACCAACAGCCTAAATTATTTATTAACTATAAATTAAAATGATGAACAAAACAAAATTTGAATTTACTACGTTTATTATCACAAAATATTTTGAAAAATATTAACACTGCGATTGCAATTTCGGTCACTAGACCATCATCGGGCAGATTGAGTTAAGAACTGAATACATAATTAAGTATAGATTTGGGGTGACGGGTGGTAAAGAATTATTGCAGGTACCTAAATAGACAAGAGGGACATATTTCAAGAAGGGCTAATCGAGTGAATTTCCCAAATTGGTACAATACAATGTTCTTAGAAAGGTCGTTATTGTTTGAATACACTAAATATAGGAGAAGATATCAAGTCAATCTGGTCGTTCAGCAAGATATCTTTTGCATTATGATTGAGTTTAAAAATTTCTAATGATTCTAAGTAAGTTTGGTTCCTTTCGGTAATTTGTGCATGATTTGAAAATTATCTATTTGTGGAAATGGGTGGTGGTTTTCACGGCAATGATTTGAAAACGTTGAATCCGTTTTATTTTTCAAAAAAGATTGTTGGTGTTCTTTAAATCTTGTCTTGAACGATCGACCAGTCTGACCTATATATACTCCTTTACATACAGGACAAATCAACTTATAAACTCCTGAACTTTCAAATTTTGAAGTGATATCTTTGGCATTGAATAAAAATCCTGAGAGTTTTGTCTTAGGTTTAAAAGCAATTTTAATATTACATTTAGGTATGACATTAGCAACATGTAATCGCTTGTTTTAAGGGTACCGCGAGACAATTAGATCAGTTTTTGAATTATATCAATAGCATTCACCCAATAAAAATTTTTCAAAATGTTTTGTGATAATAAACGTAGTAAATTCAAATTTAGTTTTGTTCATCATGTTAAATTATCACGTAGTAACGACGGATTCCATCAACTATATAAATTAAAAGTAAGTAACAAGTTTTAATTTTAAAGAGGTCAAGTTCTTTTTACTAATTCAACTCAACTTGCCAATTTCTGCCAAAATGTCTTTATTTTCTATCAGGAATTTTTAAAAGACGGAGAATCTCAAATCTTTAAAATTATACTTTATTTTGGTCAGAGGAGACCCCGTATGTGTATTTAGCAAGTTTCTCTCTGGATTTAGCTTGTATACGGCTTGCGATTATAAATTAATTTTTAACTATGATTTGTTTTGAAATATTGCTCATCTCTGATTTCCCCGGACACAAAATTTACCCGGACATATTTTGAAAGCCCCGTCCGGGCGCCCCCTAAGCTAGGACAAATCCGGGGAAACCCGGACAGATGGCAACCTTTTATTCCTTTATCAATGTATTGCGAATTTTATAATGGGGTTATATCCGTTGTCTGTCACATTAGTTGAAATATAAATGATTAGACGATGAAATGAACGTAAAATCGACGATGAATTTGACATGATTTAGTTTTACACTTTAATCTTATTTTGATGACAGTGCGAATGAATCGTACATTGTTTAATTTAACGAAAAAATAGTTTCAGTTGCGTCGAGGCATTGTTCCGTGGAATATTTACTAATATAGATTTGCCGTATGGAAGTTTCCTTATCTTGAATTCGTCGTTAATTCTAGATTTAAGTGGAATGAACACTAGACATTTCAAGGTATCAGTGGGCGTAAACTTAGATATTATTAAAGCAACTATGAACATAAGTATGATATTTTTGAATTGATGAGGTCATTACTTGATCGAAATTCCTGATAAATTGATTAGGAAACGTGTTTTCAACTTTCTTCTTTTGTTGGAACTTTTAACGGCACTTTTAAATGAGACTTAAAAAAATATGTTCATTCTCCATGTAGAACATATTCGATGAATAAAATTCGTTGTTTTTAAGATATTTTTCAGACATTATACAATAGTACAAGTTTCCAAACATCAGCTCCTGCAAAGGCCAATTTCATATCTATATATATATATATATATATATATATATATATATATATATATTATATATATATACCGGGTGTCCACGGAAGGTGGCTTGCCCCTATAACTTTTTCGTTTATGGAGATAATGAAATGAAATTTAGAGGATCTGTTAAATGCATAAAACTGCATTTTTTGACAATGAACTCAACTTCATGCAACTTCCGGTTTCACCGGAAGTGACATGAACTTTCGATTTTTAAATGGGACACCTGGTATATTTTCTGTTTTTTTGTCTTCATATGACAATTAGAATGCAATCATGTATCATTTGTTACTTGTAACCGTTGTTTCATTTGTTTTTTCGAAAAAAATATTTATTCTAGAGGGCTATATATGCATTTACCGCGGGACGTAGATTTGTGGGCGTGGTTTCGGACTTATTTTGTTTCAGTTGTGTTGGTCACAGGCTACTCGATGATTTCAAATGTTATTTTAATATCAATAAGATTCTTCATTTGGAGAAAGTTCTGAGGTTTTGGGATTAAAGGTTTTTATTGAAAGTTTTCTTTGAGCCTAATACCTAGAGTGCGGTATCAAATTAATCGTAATGAAATTATCCTTTTTTTTAACCCGACGAGCCACTATGTTGCCATTTGAAAAAAAATAGTAATAATAGTTTTAAAATTAAAAATCACATAGCGGAACCATTTTGATCGAAAACAGTAAAGTTGTATTTTAACAAACATTTTAGGACCGATATAAGTTATTTGATGGCATCCATAGCTTTCTAGAATAAAAATTTATTTCGAAAAAAAATAAAAAAAGGTTACAAAAAGTAACAAATGATACATGGTTGTATTCTAAATGTCATATGGAGACAAAAAACTTAAAATATACCAGGTGTCCGGTTCCGGTGAAACCGGAAGTTGCATGGAGTTGAGTTACTTGTCAAAAAATTCAGTTTTATGCATTAAACAGATCCTCTAAATTTCATTTCATTATCTCCGTAAACAAAAAAGTTATAGGGGCGAGCCACCTTCCGTGGACACCCGGTATATATATATATATATATATATAAATATATATATATATATATATATATATATATATATATATATATAATATGTTTATTAATTCCAAGAAATTACACCAAACAATAGATATAAAAATGGAATAAATCAAAATTTATTACAGGAATCAAACAAGCAAAATATTAATGATTTGTAAACATAACTTATTTTCTACAGTACGATCTAAATTCAGATAAACTGTATGGCTTAGACTTCAAAACAAAACAATATATAGATTTCTTGAAATTCTTATCACAAGTGATCATTCTATTTTTTTTGGTAAATTATTATATATAGATATTGCCATACATTCAACAGTTCTCTCCCTTAGTACTGTCCTATGAATAGGTACATTATAAGGAAACATCCTTCTGGTGTTATTAACATTTTTGTAAGCCTCAAAATAATGACTTCTTCTTTTTAAAAAAATTAAGGGCCTATATATGTATAGTCCATAGACAGTGAGTATATTATTTTTTACAAAAATACCCCTACATGATTCTATAAAACCCAAACGTAACATAGTACGCAATGCCCTTTTTTGAACAACGAAAATTTGTTCCATATGTGACGAACCACCCCAAAAAATTATTCCATATGAAAGTATAGAATGAAAATTTGCAAAATAAACAAGTTTGAGCACATCAAAATTTACTTGACTCCTTAACATAAATAATGTATAACATGCCGAGTTTAATCTGGCCCCAACCTGTTCGGTGTGAGGTCCCCACTTCAATTGACTGTCAAGAACTATACTCAAAAATTTCACATTATCTTCAACCACAACACAGCTATCAAGAATGTCCACAGCTCCAGGATAGTCTAATTTAGAATTACCACTATGAAAAATCATACACTTAGTCTTTTCAATGTTTAAGACAAGATTATAATTACACAACCATGTTTTTATCGAGTTGACCATAATATTACACGCATTAATGGCGGACGGAATACCTGAAAATCGGGTCAAAATATTTGTATCATTTGCAAATAATCTCAGAGTGTTAGATACTAAAGATGTAGGATTAGGTGGGGGACCACTAGAAAATTAACATAAATGATGAACAATAGAGGACCAAGAATACTGCCTGAGGTACCCCTAAAATTGTTTCAATCTCATTCCAGACAAAAATTTCACCATTAACTTCCAGTACCACCCGTTGACCCGTCGTTTTCTATATTTCAAATAGCTTTCCAAAAGTTTGAGTTGATTATCCCTTACATCACAATTATCAAGTACCTCCAAAAGTTTCTGATGATCAATACAGTCGAAAGCCTTTGAAAGGTCCAAAAACAGAGCCATAGGAATCTGTCCCTGCTCCAGAGCAAGGACGAGCTCAAAAATGGCTGTTTCAATATTTTTGTTCTTGTGTTCAATATATATATATATATATATATATATATATGATTTTGGGATTTACCCAAGCGCGGCAGAATAACATATTGGGGGAGAGCTGGCACCCTGTTAAGTATCCCCACCATACATGAACCCTTAATATGGGGGCGTTCGTCTAGGGCAACCGATCAGATTAGTTAAAAAAAAATCGATCTTTCGAAAAACTCGAGCGCGTCAGATTAAGGCAAGGTGAGTTAATTACATGCCGAAGAGTATGCATTTCACTAATCTGACGATTTGCACGTGGCATGAGGAAATAGGAGACTAAAAAAGTTGCAAAAAGAAATCGTCACCTTGATATTCTCGAGCACGGTTAAATTTTTATTTTGAAGGAAATGTCACGATTTTTTTATTAAATTTTTGAATATCGGCGATGAGTTTTGGTCTCGTACGGTCACCCCCACCATGCAAACCGGCAGATTAACTTCCCTTCGTTATCAGAGACGATGTGGGGTGCCTAAACTATTAATATCTGACGCGCTCGAGTATGTCTATATAACGACTTTTTTTTTGCATTTTTGAAGATCTGCACACGTTTACCCCTCCCCTCCCCCCAGTGAAATGGCATACATCATTATAACCTTTTTTTCGTTTTAGCATCTAATCTTCACAATCCGAAAGGTCCCCACGACCGGCGATTGTAAATTGCAGCGGCGGTCAGAGTTTCTATAATCCTTACATGTAAATTGCAGCGAATTGTCATGTATGGGTTCGTAGTAACTATGTAAATTGCAGCGCACGGCCAACAAAGAGCGTTAATCTTACCTGTAAATTTCAGCGGCAAAATTTATGAAGACCTACTAATGATAAAATATAAAATCTACTTATTTATATATAGGTAAAGGGGGGACAACCCATAACGGGGGCGGCACCGAGTTGCGCCACCAATTAGATAGGTTCTTAATCTATAACAACTCCAGGAATAGATAAGCTGTAACACCTGTTTAGTGAAATTTTTAAAAGAATTTAATCGCTGCAATTTACAAGTCGGATTAAAATCTCAAATATGACCATTGCTGCAATTTACAGATTCTATTATCAACTCTTATCAGGTATACGGATTAAGGATTACCAAGCGCTGCAATTTACATCTGCCCCCCACGACGCTCGAGTAAATCCCCATTCAGCATCTCGGGCTCCCCTACTATAAGGGATTTCGCAGGTTTTCGCGATTTCAGAGGTTTTACGCACCTCCACAGCTTGCGCAGATTGAGTTAGATAGATGACACTCCAAATAGAAGACTCAAAATTTAGAGAGGTGCTATTTGGCGGTTTCAAATATTTTCTCTCAAAAGCGTAATTGTACTGTAGAAATTTCATACGGTTTTTTGGTATTCAAGCTGCGTGCGTATCTTCAGCCCCTACAAATTGACTTAGACGTTTAAGAATTTGTAAATAAAAATAACAAAAACAAATGACAAATACGAAGCTCTGCTCCAGACGCATCTTTTGTTTGTTTGTTAATTTGGATTTTTCGATGATTTTTAGGAGGCGATGACCGAAGAGTGCTATTGTGGTCACTTCCCAAAATACTCCATGGAAATGGCAGCCCGGTAGCTATGCACACAGACCATTCTAGTAATATATTTTGCCTAGATTTCAACTCAAACAATACAAGAATATTCTCAGGAGGAAACGACGATCAGGCGGTCGTTCACGATGTTAACACGTAAGTCAAATTATTCCAAATTATTAATCAAATAAATAAAAAACACTTGGCTCGATTCCACTAAAATCCGTTTATTTACTCGATGTATGTTTCGGGCTATTAACCTATTAAAAAGGTCAATCCTCTTTTTTTTGTTCAATCTTCTATATATATAAAAGAAAGTCGTGTTAGTTACACTATTTATAACTCAAGAACGGCTTTACAGATATGGCTGAAAATTGGTGAGGAGGTAGCTTAGAGCCAGGAGACGGACATAGGATACTTTTTTTTCACCCCTCTACGATCAACCCCTATTTTTTATTTGTTAAATTCCTTCGAAATGGCTCGACCGATTCTCATGAAATTTTGTGTTCATAATGGTTAGGTCTGGGAATCGGACAAAATCTACTTTTCATCCCTCTGAATTTTGAGGGTCGACCTAGGGGTGGTCCACCCCTTAATTTTAATTTTTATTTTGCAGACGAAATTTTCTGTTCTATTTTTTATGATATATAAATTCAAAAATACTTACAACGCTAAATTTTCACCCCTCTACGATCAACCCCTATTTTTTATTTGTTAAATTCCTTCGAAATGGCTCGACCGATTCTTATGAAATTTTGTGTTCATATCGGTTAGGTCTGGGAATCGGACAAAATCTACTTTTCATCCCTCTGAATTTCGAGGGTCGACCGAGGTGTGGTCCACCCCTTAATTTTTATTTTTATTTTTCAGACAAAATTTTCTGTTCTATTTTTTCATGATATATAAATTCAAAAATACATACAACGCTAAATTTTCACCCCTCTACGATCAAACCCCTATTTTTTATTTGTTAAACTCCTCCAAAATGGCTATACCGATTCTCATGAAATTTTGTGTGCATATTAGTTAGGTCTGAGAATCGGACATCTATTTTTCTGTTCTATTTCTTTTATGTTACAGCATTCAAAAATAAATACAACCCTAAATTTTCAACCCTCTACGATCAACTCCTATTTTTTATTTGTTAATTGTAAATTATATAACTTCAATTTTTCCGGCAAGATATTTATTTTTACTTCGTCATGACTTAGAATAAAAATATTCATATTACTCTCAATTTTTTACCCTTCTACGATCAACCCATATTATTCCATCGCAATTTTCATTTTTTAAAATTTTATCCATAGATCCGCAATATATACGATGCAAGATGGCAATCGAAAATAACAATAGTCGGTTTGAGAATAGGTCGTAATATATTTTTCATACTCCCAATGATTGAAGTTTTTGCCGGGTTAGATAAATTGATAGATAGATATATAGTTAGATAGATAGATAGATAGAATGATAGATAGATAGTTAGATAGATAGAAAGATAGATAACTATCTAGATAGATAGATATATAGTTAGATAGGTAGATATACATCGGCAGATAGATGAATAGATAAAAATAATTTATATGGCAGAACAACGTTTGCCGGGTCAGCTAGTTGATGTAATATTTTTGGGTTATTTATAAAATGGTTGTTTTGCATAAAATGCGCTAAATTCCAGTTACCTTCCTATTTTGCATGATTGATTTTTTATGTTCTTCCGATCTGGTACCTATGTTTTTACCTGTTTAACCAATATAAGAAGCATCACAATCAATAGGTACATTTTATTTTATATATTAGTCCGTCCAGCGAGATTTGGCGTGCACGTCATCAATCAAATATGGCGTCGATCGTGAACACTGTTGCCAGACGTAATGAATAATCTTAAATGGGACTTTTACTTACAAAATCTTCGAAGAACTAGGTTCTCTCGGCGACGCGGCGACTGTCAAACGTGAAATGCCGGCGCGTTCGTCCGGCAACATTGCAAATTTTGAAATAGAATGACAACTTAACAACCATTCAACTTATTTTCATTACTCGGAATAATAATATTTTTTGAAAGATACATACGATTTGATATGTTATGGACAGAATATTTGTCGAAATGGATGATCCGGTCACTATCACCATATAACTACTTTTTCAGAAAACTACTTACAAATATCAGTTTTGACAATTTCAATTTTATTTATTTAGGTAGGCAGCACTGCGTCGTTATTTGCGCATGCCTGTGACGTGAACGCCAACTCTCGCTGGACAGACTATATAGCAGATTTATGAAAAACTGTTTGTCTGTCCTTATTGTTGACTAATAAGGAATCTAGGCCAAGCTACAGAGATTTTTTCATGTAAAAAGTGTTAGAAGAAAACCAGCTCCGCCATTGTTTGTAAAATAGTTCCACATGATACAGTGATATGTTTTTCACTCGACTTTATTATTTATATCTTTGTTATTAACAATTTTATGCAAAAAATCGTTTTTTTCTGTTTTTTGCTTATAAAATTGAAACTATCAGAGTAATCGTGATGGTGTCAGAAGACTTATTGTAGAAAATGAAAAGACGAAAAAAATGAGAGGTCGAACGACTCGATCAGACCCTTAGTCTATGGGAAAATCGGAAAAAACCGGCCAAAATGCAATTATTTCAAAAGTTCATACCTAACTCGGTTATTTTTTGAGTTGTAGCGTAGATCCTCCGATTAGTATTATTTATCAATATAAACTTTATTTGTGCGAAGAATGCTGAGAAATATGTTAAAAATAAAGCTGAACATGACGAAAAACGGCCGAGAAATAACCGTCATGTTCAAAATGCCGACGCTTTCTAATGTCGTGCTTATCCTTGCCTGCTGCTCTACCCCCACTCTTCAACTATTCTCACGCGCACGGCCCTTTTTCGTCATGTTCAGCTTTATTTTTAACATATTTCTCAGCGTTTTCATGTAAAACCAAGATGAACGTTTTGGACTATGAGAATTCTACTTTCAAAATCTATTTTGTAAATTGAAATCGGACCATACCTGTCGCATTCAGGTCTGCTGGAAAATTGCATAGTAAAATATTCAAATGGCCACAGATCAAAAACTATGCATCGGACAGTTCCTGCTCTTCGCACAAATAAAGTTGATATTGATAAATAATACTAACCGGAGGATCTGCGCTACAACTAAAAAAATAACCGAGTTATGAACTTTTGAAAAAACTGCATTTTGGCCGGTTTTTTCCAATTTTCCGTTGGACTAAGGGCCTGATCGAGTCGTCCGACCTCTCATTTTTTTCGTCGTTTCATTTTCTACAATAAGTCTATTGACACCATTACGATTACTCTGATAGTTTCAATTTTATAAGCAAAAAACTAAAAAAAACGCGAGTTTTTGCAGAAAATTGGTAATAACAAAGATATAAATAATAAAGTCGAGTGAAAAACATATCACTATATCATGTGGAATTATTTGACAAACAATGGCGGAGCTGGTTTTCTTCTAACACTTTTTGCACAAAATGCTCACTCTAAATCTCTGTAGCTCGGCCTAAATCCAACTTACTTTTATTTTAGTGGAATCAAGCGAAGTGTTTTACTTCATTTCAATAATTTTTGAGAAATGTTTCACCAAACGTTAAGTGAGCAGTTAATTTACGTTATTCCAATTAGGGAATAATGGAGTTTATGAATTTTTTGTTCTTAGCCGCTATTTCGTCGTTAAACTACCCCATAAAAAGCCCGTTTATGGTCTGAATATAAATCCCCAAAATGATAACATTTTGGCAACTGCCGGCGATGATGGTAGAATACTACTTTATGATCTTAGGGAGACGCCAAATTCAGGTGAGTGAATTTTGATTTTTTCGAACTGCTTCACGAATCTTGATGGTTTCATACAATATGGTCGAAATAATCTGACTAGTGATCTGAAATGTAGCCTGGGTAAATTATTGCTGCAAGGGGGACATTACTGAAAGGTTCTTATTGCGTACCTGCAATGATATTTCATATAGTATTTTGTTTTAAAGGCATCAGACAATATTTATTTCAAGATGTTCAGATGTTCTGAGAACTATTATCTGGGTGTTCTCTTTAAGTCTGTGTAATTTGTTATATATGTGGATATATTTCTTTTAGTCAACTGCCTTGATAAACTAGATTTATTGCGTAAGGGTCTTAGAACGATATTTCGCATATGTTCACGAGTAGTTTCATACCACCCAAAGACTGAGGGGTAAACGGGGCGTCAGGGCAGTTTATGAGAAAGAACACAACAGATCGAAAATAAGTTAGTTAAGAATAGAACTCCGGAGATCTTCTGTAATTAAACCACGTACACCTTATAAATATTTTATACCAAATTGCTTACAAATATTATGTGAATTAGTTTTATTTGTGGCAATTCATTACTCCGAACGTTAATCACCTAATCTCCCTTAACGGTAGCTTAGGAACAGTTCAATATCAAAAAGTTATTGCGAACTGTACAGTTCGGATTATAGAAATTAAAAAATAAAATATTGTGAAAAATAATTCAACAATATGGGGGTACAGGGTGGGCAAATTTCGATGGGATTTGAGGGTTTATGGTACTTCTAGCATAGATAATGAAAAACGAATAGACATGTCATGGGCTACATTTACGAGACAAGTTCAAATATGAAAACCGCTTTTCGATACGTCAATTGGTTTTCGAGCTACAGGGGGATTTTCAAAAGTTTGCATGTTTGAAAAGTCGTCATATATTTTTTATAATCAAAATTTTCGATTTTTCGAAAAGGCCTTTTTTTAGTTTTTTTCGAAGACCAATCCATCACTGAAAATCAAAAGGTCAAATTACATTTAGTTTTTAAGATATAACACAAACTTGATATTTTTCTTATGGAACATACCATATCTATTTTTTTTCTAAAATCTAAATTTTCTTCAGAAAGATGTATCACAGGCAAGGTTTTGATTATTAGTTTTTCAATAATTCACGTTTTAAAAAATTACCATAGTTGGCTACGACTTTGACATTGTGTGCACCACAAGAAGATATCCTCTTTTTACGTCGAGGCGAAGCTAAGGAGTTATAGTATCACGACAAAAAGTTAGTAGCTGGTCCGATTTTAAAAATTCCAACGGATATCGATAAAACATATATGATTTCATAAGAAAAGTGTTTTCAAAAATGTTTCCCCACGAAGAATAAAATTTTTTAGCGTTTTTTAGATTTTTTGGTCCATAGACATGTGGCGCTATCTATAAATCTTAAACCTAAACCGATTTTTACAATAATGAAATAAAATGATAGCATTTAATGTGTAGTTTTTTAATTTATATAATACATTCCAAAAATATTGACGTGGCGTCACCTAGAAATAAAAAAATTTGTGAAAATTATGAATTTCACTCAAATTTTTGATTATATCTCAAATACTATACATTTCCCGATATAGTCACCATGAGGAAAAATGATCTGCGATAGACTTATCAGGCATTACGACATGCACATGCGCCGAGGGGTTTTATCATTCCTAGTGCTACGCAGTAGGGTGTCCGGATTTTTTAAAATCAATTTAGACATGCCTTCATAACTGCTTTTAAAACTAAGTTTTATCAGAGAGATGTAGGTATTAACATTTTTTACCATTTTCATACCATCATCAGTTACTCTTTGTATCTTAAGATGTAAGAGTGTACTAAAAGGTGTCATACCTATAGTGTCATCCTATAAACATTAAAAAAAGATCTGAAATGAATTGCTTTGTTCTTCTGCGTTCACTCAATTTTTCGTAAATATAGACAAACTTTTTTGCGGTGTTCCTCAAGAGTCACTATTGTGACCGACGCTTTTTCAGATACATATTAATGATCTATGAATTTGACTGAAAACAACACTGTGAACTTCTCTGACGACAGTACTCTTATTTTCAGTATAAACCTTTTTCTCAAGAGGACTACTCGTTGATGACTATATTTATTCTTCCCAATACATTATGTTTCTGCCGTCATTGATTTTCTTTCAATATGACATGGCCTCAATATGTGCGTAATTCGCGAATATATTCGCTAACTGAACGGGCAATTGACAACTGCATGAGAATCGAATGAATAAAATCAATCCACTTCACACGGTACTGTATTTCTGGAAATTCCTTTATCACTATTCAACTAATGTTCATTAAATTTCGGATGAAACCAGTTCCAATATGTTTTGTATCATAAAAACTGCACTTATTTTATCTCGGCGCTTACATTATAAGTTTGTTTGTCTGTTATCTTTTGATTTTTATAGTTTTCAATTCAGTTATGCTTCAGACGAGGTCGAATATCGAAAATATGAATTGAAAAAATTGTGCAATAAATGTCTTATATGTGAATGCTTCAGTTTATCCTTTTCAACAAAAAATTGCAGCAAATACAGGGGCGTATCAGCTGTATCAATTATACAAGGGACACGGTGTGTGTAAGCAAATATTTGTAAAATGTTCAATATCACTAAAACTGTGAGGTCGTACGGTAAACTTCTCGGGAAAAAATGAGAGCATTTTAATTTTTTTGTGAAGAATCTTTGTCCTCGATCTGGGACAATCGACGCCACTGATCAAATAATAGTATGGCCCATAGACTTCCTAAATTCCTATATCTTGGGCAAACTTCAATAAATAATTGGAGATTATGAAACAGATTGTTAAAAACAATGCATGTAATCTACAATTAATTGACGATATTATGAAAAAGAAGATATTTAATTCAGCAATGAATTTGACGATTGTGACAAAATGTATATTCGAAGAAATCATAGAAACTTCGGAAAAATTATCAAATGAGCTGGTTTGAGAATAATGAGAGATATTCTAATGATTCCAATCATTTATCAGATGATAATTATTAATTCTGTATAGATTTCCACATTTTACATAGAGATGATAGTAGAGGAATGAAATTGAATTTTTGGGACGCCCTAGGAATTAACATGTAAAAAATTTCTGATAACTTATTAAATTAACAAAGGGAGTTTAATCATTCCCTCCTGCTGAACATATTTTATAATTGATGTAAGTTGTACAAGTTCCCTCTAACGATTATCTTCCATTTATCTCATTATTTCATTTC
Organism: Cynegetis impunctata; assembly: GCA_030704885.1. NCBI lineage: Eukaryota > Metazoa > Arthropoda > Insecta > Coleoptera > Coccinellidae > Cynegetis > Cynegetis impunctata. Next base: position 54,140 of record JARQZK010003844.1, read on the forward strand.
TTATTATAATTTTCCTTACTAAAATCTATATAAACTGTGACATCAAGATTTGGGTATTAAATTTTATCTGACGAAGCCACCGTGTGGTGAAACGCCACTTCATAGATTCACTTATAGTAATCGTTCAAAACAAATATGTGTTTTTCAAATGAAAATAGTCTTTATATCATATGAAATGAAATCAAATTAATGAAAGGTAGTTTTGAACCAAACTTCTAGTCGAAAATGGAAGATCATGTTATTGTGTTATAGTCTGTCCAGCTAGAGTTGGCGTGTACGTCATCAATCAAATATGGCGTTGATCGTGAACAGTATTGCCAGACGTAGTAAATAATCTTATATCGAACTTTTACTCACAAAAACTTCGAAGAACTAGGTTATCTCGGCGACGCGGCGACTGTCTAACGTGAAATGCCGGCGCGTTGGTCGAAAGGGTCCGACAACATTGCAAATTTTGAAATAGAATGACAACTTAACCATTCAACTTATTTTCATTACTCGGAATATTAATATTTCTTGAGAGATACATACGATTTGATATGTTATGGACAGAATATTTGTGGAAATGGATGATCCGGTCACTATAACCATATAACTACTTTTTCAGGAAATTGCTGTCGACAAATATGAATTTGACAATTTCGAATTTTATTCATTTGGGTAGGCAGCCTTGCGTCGTTATTTGCGCATGTCTGTGACGTGCACACCAACACTCGCTGGACAGACTATAATCAAGTTTATTGAGTACTTTGTTATTAACAACTACCTCCACGTCTGGTATCTCTAATAAATGGCGTTTCCTCAAATTAATGGTAACGCAGAGTCTAATTGGAATTATATTGTCTTAGTGATTCTTTGCATACAAAAAAATTATAAATTACTAGAAAAACTATGACGTTTTCATCAATCTGTTCTCTCGTTAATTCTGAGAAAAATAGATTGTCGTAAATAATGTTGTTCATTGTTAGATTGTTGTCCATGTGCGTCATAAATAATAGTTTTGTAGGAATATAGTTTTCGATCTTCAAATACACTTTCTCGTTATATTTTAGACGCAGTTCAATGTTTGGCGAAGCAGAAGACTGGTTTTCATTCTGTGATGTTTAACCCCAGAAATCCGAGATGGTTGACTACAGCTAATTCCGAAGAAGGCATAGCGTTGTGGGATTGCAGAAAACCAAGAGAGTAAGTTACTACACAAACTTTAACGTCGACACTGTCTGTACGCCAGCTTACACAATGCTGAAATTAATATATTTTTTTATTCACTGTTCTATATACTTAGCAGTCATGCACGTTGGTTAGCGTTCGGGAGGTCCCGGGTTCGAACCCCGGAGGAGGATGACCTGTAATGAGTAATCTAAATCCGTAATAAATATTTTTTTACCATTTTAAGATATAACGAAGTTGATGTCATTTTTAGGCATAACCGAAATTGTCGCCTTGTGGAAATCTATTTTATTCAGCAGCAGATAAAAGTTTATGATTGTGTATAAATTTGTGCCAATATTGGAGCTCAAAAGAATTGTACTATGCATGTTATATATATATATATATATATATATATATATATATATATATATATATATATATATATATATATATATATATATATATATATTGTAAACGTAATTTTCACTTTATTATACAGTTACAAGGCGAACGACAGCTGTTCGCCGGAGAGCAATAATGGGTGTGAGTTTTTTTTTTCTTTTAATAACTGATTCTGAATTGTATTGAACACTGATTTAAATAAAATTTTATTTTATGAGGGCGCCAATTAGTTTGAGTCTAATTAAACTGCTTTCATTCGTGCTAAACTAATAAACTCACGAATGACAAAAAATATGATAAGGAAATAATACAATAAATGGTGAACTGGATCTTTACAACTAATATATATTTATTTTCCTGATGTTCGGAAACAGCATTGGTACTCACTTTGAACAATGGTTACTATAGAATGTTGGTGGAGACGTTAATTCGGAGATAGTGATGTCTTCGACTTTTACAATTGATCCAGTAATCGAAATGAAATTTGAAATCTTCTTCTAAGGAACGACGTGGAAATTAACCAGTATCGGGCGTTAGCTGGATACTCAAAGTTTTCAAGTATGTGGAAGTCAAATGAAAGAAAAAAAAACCCTGTGAAGCGATTCACAAAAATTTAGTGAAGATACAAAATATCGTCTTAAAACTCACCTTTTAGAAAGGGTTTTTCTTTAAAGCACAGTATTCAATATCGATAATAGAATAACGAGAAAATAATTTTATTCGTACAAATCCTCTTAAGAGACTATGATATTGATTCGTTATTCTTATATTCTCTATAGCATACGAAAACTCGAATTAATTCTTGAAATATAAAAGGATTTCACTTACTCGTTTCGCGATAAGTTTTTATACATATTTTTTTTTGTTAAATGCGTAACCGTCTCGAAATCAACATCTCCCCACTTTTACTTGTACAGAACTCTGTAATACAAGTGTAAATGTTTCGATCTAATTATTGTTTCTTAATACAGATGGTACAGTCTACTACCAAACATAATGCTGGAGGAATTTGATCTTAAAAATAAATTCAAAGCGCTGAAATATACCATTCAATATATTTGATATTTTCTTAATGCTACAATATATATATATATATATATATATATATATATATATATATATATATATATATATATATATGGAGAGTTCAGAAGCCAATCAGTGTAAGTCAAGATTGACTTACACTGCAATCAGTGTAAGTCAAGATTGACTTACACTGATTGGTACCCGAATAAACTCATTCAGTTATTTCGAGACCAGTATAGGTGCTGACATCTGTGGTTAGATGATTGAAATTATGACTTACTTGTATTGTCAGTAGAAAATTTGATGAATCAGGAACAGTCATTTTGAAAAAATTTTGACTTACACTGAATGGCTTCTGAACCCTCCATATATATATATATATATATATATATATATATATATATATATATATATATATATATATATATATATATATGTATATATATATATATATATATATCTGATAAATTGAAATTGATCACATCATTCTCACGATGAGACTGGCTAATGCGTCCTCTGGATTGTTTTCACTCAGCCTCATAGCGGATAATGATGTTATAAAACTTTATGTTGGCCATTGCAAAAGATTGAAGTGAGAGACAGCTGTTTCGGTTCAATTGTGGCACTTATCAGGATCATATATTAATCGATTGCAATAAACTAAATGAATGTCTCAACACTTAACATTTGTAAAGCAGAACTCAAATAAGGTGACATTGTTTAATATCTATTTCCGTAAGTCCGCTTGAGAGTGACGCCCCCTTTTATCTATATTTCAAGATATGAAGTATATAACCAAAGAGAGATTAACATCAGCCAAATTAGTAAAATACTAAACGAAATATAACCAGAACATATAATTGACCCGGTTATATTTTTGTTTGTTTCTCTAGAAGACGATATATAATAATCCAAACTAATAACGGCCGGTTAAATGTTTGAAAAGATTATAATGTATACCTAACTTAATATTTCATAATAATACCCACAATATTATCAAATATTATTAACATATTTTTGGAGTAAACTCCAATGAATGAATGAAAGTTTAATTCCATGCTACAAAATCAAAAACCAGATTCTTATAAGTAATTATATTCTCACAGTAATTAATTAAAAAATGAGTATGCATTATCCAAACTAAACATTGATGACTTCATTTAAAAAATTTATACATTCTGCTGAATAGTCACAAATTTAGGTATAAGTATTTTTCTTCATTGTTTATTTTTAAGTGTTATTCATTACCTTTATTTTCTTCAGTTCAATGAATGAGTTAATTTCAGTTATCAGATTTGAGTTTAATTCAGTATTTTGCAGTACATGAATTGAATAATTGTTCCTTTCAATAAAACTGGATTATCTTTTTCAGACAATTGATCCATTTCGATGCTGACGCAGGGTCTATTAGCGGGATTAGCGCATGTTTCAATTCCACTGGTTCTCATATCTTGGCGCTCAGGCGTCGACTTCCTCCCGTATTGTATGATACCCAAAAGGAGAATGCCGCATGTCAGTTTTATCATCCGCAATATTACAATTCTTGCACGATGAAGACATGCTGTTTTGCCGGGGAAGACGACGAGTACGTGCTGAGCGGTTCCGACGATTTTAACCTTTATATGTGGAACATACCCAAATCTGAAGGTAGGTATTTGTTATTGAGTAATAGGCCAAGCTACAGAGATTAAGAGTGAGCATTTTGTGTAAAAAGTGTTAGAACAAAACCAGCTCCGCCATTGCTTGTAAAATAATTCCATATGATATAGTGATATGTTTTTCACTCGACTTTATTATTTATAATTTTGGTATTAAAAATTTCATGAAAAAAATCGCGTTTTTTAGTTTTTTGCTTCTAAAATTGAAAACGACCCTTAGTTTGAGAGAAAATAGGAAAAAAACTGCCAAAATGTAGTTTTTTCAAAATCTCATAACTCGGTTATTTTCAGAGCTGTAGCGTAGATCCTCCGGTAAGTATTAGTTATTAATATCAACTTTATTTGTGCGAAGAGCAGGAACTGTCCGATGTATAGTTTTTGATATGTGGCCATTTGAATATGTTACTATGCAATTTACCAGCAGACCTGAATGCGACAGGTATGGTTCGATTTCAATTTACAAAAAAGATTTTGAAAAAAGAATTCTCATAGTTCAAAACGTTCATCTTGGTTTTACATGAAAATGCTGAGAAATATGTTAAAAATAAAGCTGAACATGACGACAAAGGGCCGAGCGCGTGAGAATAGTTGAAGAGTGGTGGTAGAGCAGCAGGCAAAGAGAAGCATGAAATTCGAAAGCGTGGGCATTTTAAACATGACTTATTTTTAACATATTTCTCATCGTTTTCATGTAAAACCAGGATGAACGTTTTTATCTATGAGAATTCTACTTTCAAAATCTCTTTTGTGAATTGAAAGTGGACCATACCTGTCGCATTCAGGTCTGCTGGAAAATTGCATAGTAAAATATTCAAATGGCCACAGATCAAAAACTATGCATCGCACAATTCCTGCTCTTCGCACAAATAAAGTTTATATCAATAACTAATAGGGAGTTTTTGAGTTTCAATTTGAAGTCAACGTAATTATCGTAAACCGCTATGTTGAGTTTGCGCAGAACGGAAAACGTTATTAACGGGTTGAATATCCAAAAAGAGTTTTTGAATTCAAATTTATTGCGAACGTCAAATAAGTATAACCTCTCTTGTGTTCTTGTATTATTTTTTGTCGGGTGATTAATCCAATTTTCATTCACCTATTATTAGCGTTCTTAGGGTAAATTATCATGGTAGATGTAATAGACTATATAGCGATCAGGCGCGGGGGTGTGGATCATAATTTAATGAGAGGTATAATCTTACATGACATCTTTGAGAAGAGGAACAAGGACGTGAAAATATTGATAGAAACATACCCGGATTCGATTTGTATAATATTGAGGTTGAAGAGGTGAAAAGAAGTTTCCGTTTTCAAAGAGAGGATTTGCCACGGTTATGCCAAACTTTGCAGATAACAAACCCAATTGTCTGGACATAAAGCAACTGGTAAATGCAA